>CAKNYM010045493.1:62975-78204 GCA_932195095.1 Andricus curvator
AATTCAACAATTTTATTAACACCTCAGTTTTTTATTAAAAATTCAACAGTTTTGTTGCAAATTGATGATTTTGGTTAAAATTTAAGTATTTTTTGTGTTGAAAATTCGTGTTTTTTGTTGAAACCTAATTTTTTTAACTAAAAATTTAAGTATTCCATTTTTTATTGCAAAATATTCCTGAGTGAAAAATTCAACTATTTATTGAAAATCTATGTTTTTAGTTAAGAATTCGTCTTTTTTTTGTGAAATTAATCTTTTCCGTTGAAAATTCATTATTTTGGTTGAAAATGTAATTATTCGGTAAAAAATTATTCTATGTTTCAGGAAATTCAACAATTTTATTAAAACATTAGTTTTTTATTAAAAATTCAACTGTTTTGTTGAAAATTAATGCTTTTTGAAAATTAATTGGCTCATCTAAAAATTTAAGTATTCCACTTTTGATTGCAAAATATTTCTGAGTGGATAATTCAACTATTCGGTTAAAAATTAATTTATTTAGTTGAAAATTCATCTTTAGTTTGTAGAAAATCAATCTTTTTCGTTGAAAATTCATGATTTTGGTTGAAAATTTATAATTTTGTTAAAAAATTTAACTATTTGGTGAAAAAATATTCTAATTTTTAGGAAATTCAAGAATTTTGTTACAAAGTCATTTTTTGTTTGAAATTTCAACTGTTTTGTTGAAAATTGATGATTTTGGTTAAAAAATTACGTATTTTTTGTGTTGAAAATTCGCTTTTTTTTTTGTTAAAATTAATTTGCTTATCTAAAAATTTAAGTAGTCCACTTTTTATTGCAAAATAGTTTCCAGTGGAAAATTCAACAATTGGGTTAAAAATTTATTTCTTTAATTGAAAATTCCTCTTTCTGTAAAAAATTAATCTTTATCGTTGAAAATTCATGATTTTGGTTGGAAATGAATGATTTTGTTTAAAAATTTAACTATTTTTCAAGATTCACTTCTTTGGTTCACTTTGTTCGATTTTTTTTTAAAAAGAATTTTTTCAACTAGAAATTCGATGACTATTTTTGTTTCTAAAAATATCCTTTCTAGTTGAAATTCAACTGTTGAACTAATTTGTTGAAATTATTATTTTTTTGGTTGAAGCTTTATCTCGTTCTTCTTTTTATAAAATCTTTTGGTTATAATGTGAAACTCTTTTGTTAAAAATTCATATTTTTTAAGAATAATTATTTATGTGAAAAATTCATCTCTTTGGTTCAAAATTTAACTATTTTGTTGAAAATACGATTTTCTTTGGTTGAGAATCAATTTTGTAAACATAAAATGTAACTATTCCATTTTTGGTTCAAAATTGATATTTTCAATTAAAAATTAATCTTTTCTAATTCAAAATTCAACCATCTACCCGAAGATTCATGTATTTTGTTAAAAATGTAACTATTTTGGTAGAAATTAAATTAATTAACGAAAATTTAACCAGTTTAATGAAAAATTAACTATTTGGTACCGTTTTTTTTTTAGATAATTTATCTTTTTGACTTCAAAATTAAACAACTTTTTGAAAATTCTTCTTTTTTGGTAGAAGATTCATCTTCTTGGTAGAAAATTTATATTTTTGATTAAAAATTTAATTATTTGCTTAAAAATTCATCTTTTTTTTTGGTTGAACGATCAATTATAATTATTTTACTTGATCTTTTTTTATTTTTTAATCTTACCAAATTGAAACATTTTGCTTTAAAATCTACTACGCTCTTATTCGAAATTTTAGGAAATCGTTTAAAATTTTTAAAAAACTTTTTTAATTTTCTCTTGAAGTTCATTTTTCAAAATGAAAAGTCATTTCAAATTTTCACACGAATCTTAAGAAAATTCTATTTCAATCTTTTTTTGAAATTTAAATTTAATTTATTTAATTTAATTTTAATTTTAATTTTCGTGAAACCTTACAAAATTCTTAAAAAATCTTTACAAGTTTTAATTATTTTTAAATCCTTTGAAAACTTCTAAATATCTCTTGAACTTACTCAATTTTTTTCTAAAATTATGTAATATGGCAAAATTACAAAATTTTTCTTTAAAATTTTTTACACTTTTTAAACAAATGTTAGGAAATAATTAAAAATGTTTTGTAATATTTTTTAAATTTCTCTCAGTATTTATTACAAAACAATCATTTAAAATTTTGCCATGAATCTTAAGAACATTTTTTTCATTTTCTTGACACCCTGAAAAATTCATTTTACCTAAAAAACAAAAAATTATTCTTTTGAAATAGGAACTAAACCATTTCAAATTTTCCCAGCAATCTTGAAAAAATTTAAAAAACTAATTTTTTTCGGATTCTTCAAAATAAGTTTTGGCCCATAATTTAATTTTTCTTATCTCCTTGAAAATTTAAAAAAGTTTACAAATTATAGTGTGGTAATGGAATGTTAGGAACAGAATTATTTCCAATTAGTAAAAAATTCATTTAAAATTTAAATTTTATCTTCTATTAATAATATTTAGAAACATTGAGAAATAAATTTCATGATGAAGTAAAATTATTTATTTAGAAATTTTCATATACAAATTTGATAGTGCAGAAAATTTGGTCATTTTTTACATTTTTGGAAATTACTAGGAATTTCGGAAATTTTAAGTAATTTTAGAAATTTTGCCGAATTTTGAAATTTTGCTGCATTTGGAAATTTTTTGTAATTCTTGAAATTTTGGAAGTTTCTGGGAATTTGTGGAAATTTATCGGTGATATATGGTAAGCTTCGGTTACTTCATTATAAACGAATCAAATTAATTTCTATTTGATTAAACATGCAACTATTTGTTTTAAAATTGAACTACTTTTTCAAAAATTAATTTTTTTTTGTTGAAGATTCATCATTCCAGTTTGAAGGGATTCAAGAGAATCGATTTTTTTTCATATTCCAAAAAAAATTTAACGTGATTTTAAAAAAAAATTACTTTTACGAGAATATATAAAAACATTTCAAAACATTATTTGAATTCTAAAAAAAATATCCGTGGCAACTTTTTTTCTGGTTGAAAGATTTTGCAAAAATTTTAGGAAGAATTCGAATTGTTTAAAAAAAAGCTTACAATTTCAAAAATAATTCAAAATTTGGAAAGAATGTAAAAATTGTCAAAAAAATAATCGGGAAGATTTTAAGAAAATTTTAAGAATAATCCGCGTCAGTTTAAACTACTAGAAGTTCTGAGCTGAACCAAATTTTTCCTAATATTTTGCAAAATTCTCTAGAATAATAAAAAATGATTCGAAATTTTCTAGGTACGTTTTCGAAATATCTGAAATTTGAAAAAATCTGTTTAAATTTTCTCAAGAATTCTAGGAAAATTATATTTATATAATCTTAAAAACAAACAAGCTCAAAATTAAATAAACTCGAACTCATAACTTATTTATTGAGAAATAAGTTGTAAGTTTTGGAACCAAAAAATTGTTTAAAAAATATTATCTGGTTAAGAATAAAATGAAAAATAAAAAAAAAATAAAAAAACAAAAAATATTTATAACGGGTGATAGGAAAAAATCTTGAATTACAAAACACATATTCTTCTCAGTTCAAAAATGGCTATATTACTTGAAAATGTATTTTTTTAAATTAAAAAAAAATGTATTGAATCAAAAGTATTTGGTTCGAAGAAACTGTTTTTTGTTGTCATGAAAATTTTTGGATGTTAAATGTATTTTTTTGAAATTATTCTTTAAATTTGAAATAACAATGATTTATATAATATTTCTCAATGCAGAGGAACTACAAAAAAACAAGATTTTTATCACAGAAGAAATAATTAAAAAAAAAGCTACTATGCACATTTGAAAAAAAAGCTTGTATTGAGAATTTTTTTAGAAATTATTGTTACTTCAAATTTGACAGATAATTTATAAAAAGTATTATTTCATATTTGATTATTAAAAAAAATTTTAAAAAATATTCAAACGGAAACCGTTTGTTCCATATTCTCTTGATGCAAGGTAACTCAGTTTCAATGAGAATACATTTTTTTTGTTTAAACACCACATTTTTGAAAACATGATATTTTTAGAAAATGAAGGTGACATTATTTCTTATGGCCTACTTTATCGTTTCGTTATTTTTTATCACTTCAATTTTTTCGATAACTGTAATTATTATAATAATGATTATAATAATTAATATTGTGATAATATTTATTATAATTTTTGGCATAATTTAGAATTTTTTGAAAATATGTAAAAAACCTGTTTTCTTTTCAACCAAAAAATGTGAATTTTCAACAAAATATGGAATAGTTCAATTTTCAGTTAAAAACGAATTCAACTAAAATCATGAATCTTCAACCAGGAAAATTAATTTTTACCAAACAGTAGAATTTTGAACAAAAAATTAATATTTTTTTACTAAAACAACAAATTTTTCAGCAAAGTATATCAATTTTTCACCAGACAGTTCAATTTTCAATTAAAAAATAAATGAATATTTATCTAAGGAAATTTTTGTTCAAGTAAAATGATAAATCTTAAAAAAAAGAATGTTTAAAGAAATAAATGAATTTTTACCCAAAAATATGAATTTTCATCCTTCAAAATTCATTTTCTGTCACAAAGGAGAATTTTCACGATAAAATTGATCATTTTTTTTGTATGGTTAAAACCAGAACCGTTTATTAATTTGAATTTTCGATTTTTCAAAAAAATTCAAAAACTTGTTATGACACTATTGTATGGCTTCCGACAAGCAACGTTTTTATTTATTTTTTTGACTTTTTTTATACCGTGCGTTTTTAGCTTCAAATTTGCATTTTCGTTCGTATTTTTGAATTTTGAAAATTCTACAACTCTGATAATTTTCTATTTGTCGAAAAAAGTAGTAAGGATAAATTATTTGATTTTCCGATTACTACAAGTAGCCGTACATAGAATTTTTAAAATCTTGAAAAAAAATTGTTTAAAAATTTTGAAAATGCTCGAACTTTTTAAATTTTCATCCAAAATAGCTGAATGAATTTTCTACCCAGAAGAATAATTTTTAATAAAAAAGGATGAATTTTTTACCAAAATTATTCAATTTTGAAACTAAAAAGACCAATTATCTACACAATAGCACTAAATAATTAATAAAACTTTTATTACGATAGTTTATTTTCGTTAAAATAGTTAGATTAATTTTTAATAAAAAATATTAATTTTGAGCCAAAAATGAAATAAATTCATATCCAGTTGAAAATATTATTTCTCAATTAAAGAAAAAAATGCATTTTTGAAAATAGAGTTGAATTTACCACCAAAGAAATGAAGATTCAAACAAAAAATTAATTTTTAACAAAGTAGTTCAAATTTTAACCGAATAGTTAAGTTTTTGATCAAGAGAGATGATTTAAACAAAATACATGAATTTGCAAACAAATAGTTGAGAAAAAATGAATGTTCATAGAAAAATTTTAATTTTCTACCAAAAATGAAATTTGATTAAACTTTCAATTCGGAAAATTGATTTTATAGCAAAGCGCAAATTAAAAAAAAACTTCAATTTTTAACCGAAATTAGAATTTTTAAACAAGTAGTTGACTTTTCCACTAAAAAATATGTTGCAATAAAAAGGGAAATATGTAAATTTGCAACCACAATTACTAATTTTCATCAAAAAAGTTGAATTTCTTACAAAAAAATGACTTTGTAAGAAAATTGTTCAATTTCCTACAAATTAGATAATTTTTTCATCAAATAGTTGAATTTTTGAACAGTGCAATCAATTTTTAACCAAAATCATGAATTTTCAACGAAAAAGATTAATATTTTAGAAAGAAATACGATTTTTCAACTAAAAACCTAAGTTTTTAACAAAATAGTTAAATTTTTCACTAAAAAATATTTTCCAATAAAAAGTGGAATACTTAAATTTTCACTCAATCAAATTAATTTTCAAAAAAAAGACACGAATTTTCAACACAAAAAATACTTACATTTTAAACCAAAATCATTATTTTTCAACAAAACAGTTGAATTTTTCAACAAAAAATGACTTTGTAACAAAATTGTTGAATTTTCCACAAATTAGATTAATTTTCCACCAAATAGTTCCTTTTTGTAACAGAATCATCAATTTTCAACCAAAATCATGTATTTTCAACGAGAAAGAATAATTTTCTGCAAAATAAAAACAAATTTTCAACTAAATGTATCAATTTTTAACCAAATACTTGAATTTTTCAGTCAGGAATATTTTGCAATAAAAAGTGGAATAAATAATTTTCTGCAAAATAAAAACAAATTTTCAACTAAATGTATCAATTTTTAACCAAATAGTTGAATTTTTCACTCAGGAATATTTTGCAATGAAAAGTGGAATACTTAAATTTTTAGTTAAAAAAATTAATTTTCAACAAATAACACGAATTTTCAACACAAAAAATACGTAAATTTTTAACCAAAAGTATTAATTTTCAACAAAACAGTTGAATTTTTGAATTAAACTGAGTTTTTAATAAAATTCTTTAATTTCCTAAAAATTAGAATAATTTTTTCACCAAATAGTTGAATTTTTGAACAATTCAATCAATTTTCAACCAAAATCATGAATTTTCAACGAAAAAGATTATTTTTAATACAAACAAAAGACGAATTTTTGACTAAATACAGGACTTCCGTTTCCCGCGTGAAAGTGTGTGATAGCGGTGAAAGTTTGATGCTGAGTTTTTCGGATAATTGTGGTGAAATTTGAGGTGAGTGGATTGTGGATGAGTATAGAAGGGTTCGTTTGTGAGGGATTGATTGAGAGATTGAAAGATTGACAAGGGGGTGAGGATATTTTTGAGGATAAAGACAGATTAGTGTGGAAGTTGAGGTTAGGTGGGTTTGAGGTTTGTGACAGGGTGGGAGGACCAGGTTGGTCGTAGCTGGGCAGGGTAGAGAAGGAGAAAGGCAAGGCAGGTAGACGCGACGATAGATAGAGACAGAGAACGATAGAAGGCGGGAGAGTTTGAATTGGATTCATGGCTAGCGGAGCGAATGCCAGCAGAGAAAACAGGGATTTAGACCACGACGTTTTCAGTACACCGATAGGGGTGAACAAAGAGAGGAGGGCAAGGGGGAAGTATAGGAAAACAGAAGAAAAGGATATATTGAGGGCGAAGAGCGTGGGATCCATTGAGGCATTTATCAAAAGGAAGAGAGGGGAGAGGGGAAGCAGTGAGGACAAGGAAGATATAGAGTCCAGCTTGAAAAATCAAAAAATGTATAGATCGCCGCCGGAAAAACATTGTTTTGTAGAGAAGGATGAGAAAAATAAGGGGACAGATAGAGACAGAGTTGAGGCTAAAGATCCGTTGGAAAAGGAAAGATTGAAAGAAACGCGCGAAATGATGATAGAAGTAATGGGGATGTATGAAGAAAAGCAGGAGAAACGGGTAGAAGAAATGAGGAAAGAAATTAGGCAGGAAATGGCCGAACTTAGGAAAGAAATGAGGAAATGGGAAGTAGTCAGCGAAAAGCTAGAGAAAAGGATGCAGACGTTGGAGCAAAGACTAGAAAAGAAGGAAGAGCCTAATAAAAAGGTAGATGAGCTGGAAGGTAGAATACAAAAAATAGAAAGCGCAAACCGTGAGCCTGGAGGTGGGAAGAGTGGGAATAAGGAGAAGGAAAGGTTGAAAAAGATAGACCAAAGAATAGAAAAGAAAGAGCGAGAAGAAAGAAAAAGAAACATAGTGATAAAGGTTCTAAGATTAGAGGGGAAGGAGCTAATGGAAGGCGTGGAAGAAGTACTAAAAAGGATTGATGCTAAGGTAGAGATAGAGGAGTGCGAAGTGTAGGAAGGGAAGAGCGAAGAGGGGAAAGAATGGTACTAGTGAAACTGAAGAAATGGGAACATAAGAGGGAAGTGATGACAAAGAAGAGGGTGTTATACGGAAGCTCGGAGAGAATAGAGGATGATTTGAACTGGGTAGAAAGGAACATGCAGTATAAGTTAAGGAAAATAGCGGAAGAGGAAAGAAAAAAGGGAAGAAGAACATTGGTTAAGTATGGGAGAATACATATAGAAGGTGTATGGTGGAATTGGGACGAGGACAAGGAACGGATAGTAAATAATGAGGTGTCGGGAAACTAGGAGAGAAAGGAACGGGAGATAAAGAAATAAGAAATAGTAGGAAAAAAAAAGAGACGAGAAACAAAAGTAGGGAAGATTGGAAGATATACTACTGGAATATAGCAGGCTTAGAAAAAAAGGATAGGGAGTTTATGAAAAATTTAACACAATGGGATGTAGTAGTAATGATGGAGACGTGGCTAGACGAAAAGGGATGGCAAAGAGTAAGGGGAAGATTACCAAGTGGTTACAAATGGCAGGTTCAAAATGCAAAGAGGAAGAATAAGAAAGGCAGAGCAATGGGAGGAATGGTGACGGGTGTAAGGAACGAATGTATAACAGAGAAGGATAAAAAAGAGTTGATAGGACATAAAGAAGGATTAATAGTAGAAGATATAAATATGGGAGGAGAGAGGTGGAAGATAGTGGTTAATGCGAGAAGAGGAGATAGAGGAGGAAAGGAATGGGATGGAGAGCGAGGAAGAAAATCCAAGGACAAGATACTGAATGGGGAGGGAAAGAAGTTGTTAAAGATCCTAGCGGAGATGGGATGGTTTATCCTAAACGGAAGTATAGAGGGGGATGAGGAAGGGGAATATACACGTTCAGGAGAAAAAAGGGGAACGGTAATTGATTATGTGGTAGTGGACGACGAGGTAAGAGAGAAGGTTATGAAACTAGAGGTAGGGAATTATGTAGATTCGGATCACTTTCCCTTAATAGTGACAGTAGAGGGAGAAATGAGTAATATCAATAAGGCTAAAAAGGAAGCCAAAGGGAAAAGAGCAGGAAGAGGGGATTTGTCAATGAAAGGTAAAGAACAGTTTAAAGAAAAAGTCAGGAATATCAAAATGGGAGAAGGAAATGTAAACGAGGAAATGGAAATAATTATAGGAGAAATAAAAGGAGTATTAGAGTGCACAAGCAAAAAAGAAGTTAGTGAAGGAGGCGATAGAAGTGGATGGGATGAGAATTGTAAACAGAAGAAGAAGGAAGTGAAAAGGGAATTAAGAAAATGGAGAAAAGGGACAAGTAGTGGAGAAGAATATAGGAGAAAAAAGAAGGAGTATACTGAGTTGTGTGATCAAAAAGAAGAGGAGGAAAATAAAAGGTTTGAAGAAGAAGCGGAGAAGGCTAGGACGGAAGAAGAGGTTTGGAAGGTGGTAAATCGAGAGAGACGAAGAAGGAAAAGAGTAAACCAGGATATTGAGATGATGGAATGGAAAAAATATTTTATAGAATTACTAGGAGGGGTAGAGAGGAAAGTTAGGAAAGGAGGAAAAGATGGTAGGGAAACAGATGAGGAGGAGGACATTACAAGGGAAAAAATAGACAAGGTATTAGGGATGATGACAGATGGAAACGCACCTGGTATAAATGAGATTCCAAATGAAGTATGGAAATATGGGCGGCAGAATTAAAGGAATGGGCATGGATAAGGGGTCGTGCATAAATTACGTAACACTTTTTGGGGAAGGGGGGGGGGTCTAGCTTAGTGTTACATAATGGTGAAAAACTACAGGGAAAAGTCGGAAAAAGCGTTACATAGGGGGGGGGGGGGTCAAAATTGTCGGAAAATGCGTTACGTAATTCATGCACGACCCCTAATGTGCAATAGAGTATGGAGAGGAGAGGGGTGGCCAGAGTTATGGAAAGAAGGAGAGTGATACCAATAGTGAAGAAAGGCAAAGGGGAGGAGGTTAAAGATTATAGGGGAGTGACACTAATGCCAACACTGTATAAAGTATATGTGACTGTTCTATCGGAGAGGTTAAAAAAAGAAGTTGTGGAGAAAAAGAAAGAGCCACCGAATCAGACAGGGTTTAGAAAAGGGAATGGGCGTGATGGACAATATATATGTTCTGAACTATTTAGTAAATAAGAGGATTAAAAGAGAGAAAGGGAGAATGGTAGAAATATTCGTGGACTTGAAGGCGGCGTTTGACTCATTAGATCGAGGCGAGATAGAAAAAGTTATGGTGAAAAAGGGGATGTGAGAGAGATTAATAAAGAGAGTGTCGGAAATTTTTAGAGAGACAAAAAGCAAGGTAAATGTAGGAGAGCAACTTGGAGATAGTTTCTGGTTGGTGAGAGGAGTGAGGCAAGGATGTCCTATGAGCCCACTTTTACTTAATATATTAATATCAGACTTGGAAGAAGAAATGAAGAGAAAAGGGTGGGGAGGAGTTAGGAAAGGGAACGAAAAGATATATGCACTGGATTAGAGAAATACTTAGATGGAAAAAAGTTGAATTTAAATGTAGAAAAGAGAAAGATAATGAGGTTTAGGAAAGGAGGGGGAAGAAAGAAAGAATGGTCGGGGAGATGGAAGGGAATAAAATTAGAAGAAGTGAAAGAGTTCAAGTATTTGGGATATAACTTGCAAAGCAAATGGAGATCGTAGAGCTCATATAAGTGAAAGGATAAAAAAAGCAGCAGGGGTAATGAAACATATATGGGGAATAGGAAAAAGAAGGTTTAAAAAAAATTGGAGAAGGAGAATCTGGTTATTTGATACGCTGGTATGGCCGGTATTAGGTTATGGAGCAGAGATATGGGGATGGAAAGAAAGGAAAGAGATTGAGAGTTTACAAGAAAGGTATATAAGGTGGACGCTAGGGGTAGACTGGAGGACACCGGGATATATGGTGAGAGAAGAAGCGCAAAGGGATAAATTAAGTACTAGAGCGGGAAAGAGGGCCTGGAATTTTGAGACGAAGCTGAGGGAGGGAAAGGGAGGGGAGTTAGCGAGAAAGTGTTTGATGGAGGTAGAGGGGAGGAGAGGGAGGGCGATGGAATTAACGAGATGGGAAGAAGAAAGGAGGGAGTTCTTTAAGGCTAGAGGTATAGAAGACGAGACTGGAGTCAACTATGAAGAAGTAGAAGAAAATGATAGGGAAAGACAATTAATAGAAAGATGGGGGATGATTGAGAAATCAAAATATAATAAATGGTATAAGATGATAAAAAAGGAAGGAGTACCAAAGTATTTAGAAAAGGGATAGGGAGAGAAAAGATGGACCAGAATAGCAAGATTTAGATTGGGAAACGAGGTAAGGGCACGTATGTATTGGGAAAAGAAAGAGAGCAGGAATTGCAGAATCTGTGAATGGGAAGAGGAAACATGGAAGCATGTATGGGAAGGATGTAGGAGAGGAATGGAAGATAAAGGAAGCTGGTAAGAGAATGTGGTGAAGATTCTAGGGGAGGATGGTTTGGGAGAAGAGTGGATGAAGGAGTTAGAGGGTGCTAGGGGAGCAAATGAGAAATAATAAAAGAATGGATGCAGAAAAATGGCAAAACGGAGTTACAAGAGAAGTGAAAGGAAAAGGAAACGGAAGTCCCCCCCCTTAGGGGACACATTATGAATAAAGCTTCTTTTTACCTTTTTACCAGATAGTTAAATTTTTCACTGACAAATATTTTGCAATAAGAAGTGAAATACTTAAATTTTTAGTAAAACAAATTAATTTAAAAAAAAAAAAGGCATGCATTTTCAACACAAAAATACGTAAATTTTCAACAAAAATCATAAATTTTAAACAAAACAGTTGAATTGTTTAACAAAAAATGACTTTGAATTTTCTACAAATTAGATTAATTTTTCACCAAATACTTAAATTTTTTAACAAAATCATCAATTTCAAACAAAAATTATGAATTTTCAACGAAAAAGATTAATTTTTTACAAAGAAAAGACGAATTCTTAACTAAATAGATAAATTTTTAACTAAATAGTTCAATTTTCCACACAGGCATATTTTGCAATAAAAACTGCAATACTTAAACTTTTAGTTACAGAAGTTAATTTTCAACAAAAAATACGCAAATTTTCAACAAAACAGTTGAATTTTTGAAAAAATTGAGGTTTTAATGAAACTCTTGAATTTCCTAAAAATTAGTATAATTTTTCACCAAATATTCAAATTTTTAAACAAAATTATCAATTTTCAACTAGATATTTGAATTTAAAACTAGGAAAGATTAATTTTTAATTAAAACTATTAATTTAAACCAAAAATTTAATCAGTTAAAAAAGTTAATTCTCAACACAAAAAAATATAAATTTTCATATTTTCATAACGCGTGTTGTTTGGCTCTAAATTTTTATTTTCGTTTGCTTTTTTAATTTTTCAAATACTATAACTCCAACAATTTCATTTTTATCAAAAAAAGTCGTGAGGATAAATTGTTCAAATTTCCGAGTACTACGAATGACCGTACATAGAATTTTTCAATCTTGAAAAAAATGGTCTCAAAATTTTTGAAAATGCTTTATATTTTTGAATTTGTATCCAAAGTAGCTGACTAACGAACTTTACTTTCATTACTCGACTCCATTTAAAATTAATTTTTTTTGATAAAAATCAATTCAATTTAAGAATTTTAAATTAGATTAAAAACAAATTCAAAATCCTATTTAACGTCCAATACTCAAGTTAATGTATAGAATTCCTGAAAATAAAAACAAGAATCCAACGACCAAATTTAGACAACCACCATAAAATGCTCATGTTGTAATTTGAAGAAAAAAAAAATTTCATAAAAAAAAAGAATTTCCCTTTTCCTTGGACAAAAAATCCTCTTCTTTACTTGATGTCCAAGGAAAAGGGAAATTATTTTTTTTGATAGGAAATTTTTTTTTTTTTCTTTAAATTACAACAGGAGCATTTTATGGAGGTTGTCCAAATTTGTTCGTTGGATTCTTGTTTTTATTTTCAGGAATTCTATACATTAAAAATCAATTTGTTCTTCCAAATTCACCTCTCTTCAAAATAATTCGCCTTTTTGGCTTTAAAAGTTAACTATTTATTGAATTTTATTAGGTTGTTCTTGCAACTGTCTGATTCAAAAAAGATTTTTTTTTTTTGACAATTCATCGTGATTTTAATTCTAATCAGCTTTGTCATTGTTTTTTTCAGATCCGTGTTTGGTATGTGTACGCAGCTGACTTTTGTGCATGTCAGAAATCCGATCAACTTGCCTTCCGCGTTCCAGAAAAATGAGCTTCCTCAACTGTGTTTTTGCCCGATAACATATGTCTTTTTTTGGGTCAAACAACCTGATTTCCAGGGTATATAAACCGCAACCGAAGCTGAAGAAGTAGTCATTTTCTGAATAAAATGAAGCTTGCAATTATCATCATCTTCGTCCTTATCTGTTTGACTCCTTTTATTGGGGCAGATAGTGGTCATCATGATGATGATGATAATCATCATCATCATCATAAAAGAAAAAAGATCAAAGAAAAAGACTGTCATCCACCCTATTTAAAGGTGAAAAGCCGTTGTAAGGGACCTAGTCAATGTTGCAGCACACACTGCAGTAGAAGAAGTAAGTGTAAAACTTAATAATAAATATTTCAATTACGATATCTTCCTACCGTAAGCTGGGGCGACGCGGAGCATATCTGCCGTGATTTGGGAAAACACTGTTAACTGCAAAATGAACGAAATCCGAGAGAACGCCGTAACGGGCAGTTACGGCGCTCTTTGAATTACGGACCTCAGAAATAGGCCTGCCGTGATTTGAGAGAACGCCGTTCACGGCAAAAGAATATAATGAGTAATAAGTGCAGTTACGGCGTTTCTCGAATCACAAACCTTTTTTTTCGGGGTTCGGTGATTCCGGAGAAAGCCGTCCAATAATTCTGGTAAAGTCCGTAACTGTCCGATACGGCGTTTTCTCGAATTTTGACGTCACGTATTTAGTCGTCTCTGATTTACGCCTGCAGTTCACGGTCAGTTACGGCTCTCTCTCAAATCACAACTCGCCAATCTTTGCAGTTAATGGTGTTTTCCAAAAATTATGCAATAATTATTTTAAAAGTTATTAACAATTTGAAAAAATTATTTTAATAATCAGGTGTATCTTTCTTTCACGATTCCAACGAAATGAAAAACTCATTTTTCGATTTTTTGCAGTTAACAGTGTTTTTCCAAATCACGGCAGATATGTGGGGGAAAGCGGCGCACCCGTGATTCTGTATTTGAAATGCGATATTCCTTCTTTTAGGCTTCGCAATCAATGTTTTATTATATTCAGTTGCAATTCTCTATATTTTTCACCTAGAATATGCAAATGATGCATTCAGAAACGCAGAATCAAGGGTGTTCCGCTTTACCCCACATTGGCAGATTAGCCCCAGTATATGGTACTCAACTCTCTGAATCTGAATTAGTAAAAAATGAACTAATCGAATCAAGAAGAAGGTTTTTAACTGATAAATCAGTTATTTTGTGAAATTAATTCATTTAAATAGTAAAATACGTTGGAATAAATTCTTCTAAATAAAATAATTGTGGGTATTATATTATATTAAATTGAGTTACAAACGCTCTAAATTCCTAAGATTTCGGATATAAATATTGCATTTTCAACAAAAGATGTGAATTTTTAACAAAAATATTTTTATTTCAAAAGAAAAAGATGAATTTTTCACTCAAATCATGAATCTTCAACCAATGAGATAAATTTTCTACTCAAATTATGAATCTTCAAGAAAAAAAATTAATTCTTAACAAAGTATCAACAACAGCAATATTCTCTCTTAACCAAATAATTGAATTTTCAGAAAGATTAATTTTTCAGTCAAAAAATTTTAATATAAATCATAAAATTGTAAGCAAATAGTTAAATTTTCTACTGAAAAGGATCAATTTTGAGCCAAATAGTTGTATCATACACTAAAAAAAGATGATTTTCCAGCCAAAAAGAATGTGTTTTATTATATTTATAATACGACACAGATATTATATATTCTAAATGAATTAATAAATAATTAGGTATATAAATAAATAAATAAATGAATGAACGAATGAATCAAGGAATCAATCAATCAATCAATATATCCATCAATCAGTGAATCAATGAATCAATCAATCCATCCATCCATTAATCAATTAATCAACCAATCAAATGAATAAATCACTCAATCAATCACTAACTCAGTAAATAAATAAATAATTTAATAAATAAAAAATAAAGAATAAAATATAAATCAATCAATCAACCAATAGATCGATCAATCGATCAATCAATAACTCACTCAATCAATCAATCAATAAATAAATCAATTCATTAATCAATCAATCATTAAATCAATCAACCAGTCAATCAATCAGTAAATTCATCAATCAATCAATCAATCATTACGTCAATCAATCAATCAATCAAT
>CAKNYM010045494.1:16288-53043 GCA_932195095.1 Andricus curvator
CTGGCACTACTACATGTTTTTGACCAAAATTACCGGGCACAAAATTTTTTTTCTGCAGCCTAAATTAGCACTAAATAGGCACTAAATTATGGCATAGTGCCCATATCGATATGACAATGTTGTAATGCCAGCTTCCGGGACCTGGTTAAGTTTGACATTTTTTGACAAAAAATTGTGTTATTTGATATAATGGGCGCTCAGACATTATACTTAACATGCTATATATATATTTTTATAGATTTTGTCATGCCGAATCCAAATCCGGGTTTTAAATCAGCCTAGGACCTTTTCTTTGTAAGAAAAATGCAATTGAATTATCTATTTTAAACCTTCATGGCATGAATGATTTCCACTAATGTAAATTTGACTATTTGTCGTAATAAAGGGGTTTTCGGGTCGCTGATTTCGAATCTAGAGTCAAAATGTCAAAATTAAAAATGGCGGATCCAATATGGCGGACCAAAATTGTAAGACCGAGCTGATATGACTGAAAATTACTGTACTGGGGGTTTTCGGGTCGCTTATTTCGAATCTCAAGTCAAAATGTCAACATTCAAAAACGAGGATCCAATATGGCGCAATGTCCATGTAATAACAACCGATTTTATTAAAAATCGCTACTCCTGTGAGTTTCATGCAGCCGACTTCAAATCTAGAGTCAAAATTCAAAAATTTTTAATGGCGGATCCAATATGGCGGACCAAACTTGTAGAAATGTAACAGATTTGATTTTCACTTTAGATTAGAAATCGACTACATACAAAACCCCCAAGTAGCGATTTTTAATAAAATCGGTTATGTTATTACACTAACATTCCGCCATATTGGATTTTTGGATGTTGACATTTTGATTTAAGATTCGAAATCAGCGACCCCAAAACCCCCCGTACAGTAATTTTTGGTCATATCAGCTCGGTCTTACAATTTTGGTCCGCCATATTGTATCCGCCATTTTGAATTTTGACATTTTTACTTTAGATTCGAAATCAGCGACCCGAAAACCCCCAGTACAGTAATTTTCAGTCATATCAGCTCGGTCTTACAATTTTGATCCGCCATATTGGATCCGCCATTTTGAATTTTCACATTTTGACTTTAGATTCGAAATCAGCGACATGAAAACCCCTTTAATACGACAAATAGTCAAATTTACATTAATGAAAATCATTCAATCTATGAAGGTTTAAAGTAGATCATTCAATTGCATTTTTCTCAAGAAAAAAAGCTCCTAGGCTCATTTAAAGCCCGGATTCGGATTCGGCATTACAAAGTCTATAAAAAAATATATGTAGCATGTTAAGCATTATGTCTCAGCGCCCATGGTGTCAAATAACACAACTTTTTGTCAAAACATGTCAAACTTAACCTACATTTTCTAGGTCAAAAATATATTCTGTCAGCTTTTCCGTATTTTTCCTCTATTCTATAGTTATTTATCTGTAATTCCAAAAAAAATTTATCCCTCTATATCATTCCTATCAAAAGTTGTACGATTTTGTCAAGAACTTTTTCACTTTAGCCCACTGTGTGCCGCTGGGTTATCTATTTCCCCACATAATTCCACTCATCACACTGATCATTCCAGTTACCGAATAAACTTAATGATACTAGATGATCTTGATGAGCTGAATTCTCATGGCCAATATTCTATCCCATTTCTATCGCATCACGATCTCATCAATATTAAATACAAATATTCCTGTACTCAATCCACAAACCGTAATTAAACTCAAATAAGAAATCTTGCATATGTGGAGGAGGGTAAGTTTCAGGAGCACTTAATGACCTACTATTGGGAATAAATTCTAAGAACTGAAGACATTTGATAGTATATTAAATCTTTTGTGCTCTTGCTTAATTTCATCGCTCGATCAGTTTGCGCCTTTGCATGTTCCACATAAATACAAAAATTCAGCTCCTTGGACCATTTTTGAAATCAAAAACCTTATGAAGGATCGTAGGGGAGACCGGGGCGAGATCAGCATAGTAATATTTTCCAGTGAAATATTTGCAATCTATAGTAGTTTTTTAAAATCTAAGTAGTTCTTCACATTATTTGAACCTTCAGGTATCAATTTTATGGAGGACGAAGTGTTTTAAAAATATGCATTGCTTTAAAAATATGTAAATTATAAACTGTGCATATGTCTCATCTCGCCCCAGCTCTGGGGCGAGACGAGACACATATTGGGGCGAGATGAGACACGCTAACTATGAATTATTTTTTGTTAATAGAAGTTTATTTTTTTGTGATTTTGTAGGTATCATTTAGTCTTATTACTCAGGGGAACGGGTTTGTAAATATTTGAAAGTATAAATGCAATTAATGATCAGTTTAAGGGCATGCTCTACGTTGACCACGTGACCAAACGAGTCCTCGGTTATGAAAATTTTGTTTGGTGTTCACCATGTCCAAACGCAATGATATATCGCTCTCAAATTTTGTAATATAGGAAATGAGACAATGAATTGCGTTTGTATATTAAGTTTGAGTTATAATTTTGAAAAAAATTATCCATGTAAAAAATAAATGTGTAAAATTATTTTCATTTTTTTTGGTGCTCACTACGTCCACACGGATTGAGATATCGTGTTTAGAATTTGAACGATTAAATAAAAGGCACTAAAGAACGTTTGTATACATCAATATATTTATAATTTCAAAGAAATTTAAGTTATAAATTGATAAAATAGGATATTACCACTCGAGTGGAGCACTTTGCAGGTAATGTTCAGTTTGATGCATTTCAGATTTTTTGATTCACGTATGTTGATAAATGACACAAATTTTGGACTGGATCGTCTAAACATTTAAAAAAATCAATATAAACAATAACATTTGCACATTCGTTGCAAATCAGAAAATAAGTATCTGCGCACACGTAACCTGTCATTATTTTTGGAGCATTTTTAGCAATTTCTAGCGGAGAAAAAAGAAACTTTCAACGTCGGTAAAGTAGAAATCACATGACCAAGCTCGGTTATGAAATTTTACATATTATTTTTTACATGGATAATTTTTTTCAAAATTATTACTGGAACTAAATATACAAACGCAATTTATTGTCTCATTTCCTATATTCCAAATTTTGAGAGCGATATATCATTGCGTTTGGATATGGTGAACACCAAAAAAAATTTCATAACCAAGGACTGGTTTGGTCACGTGATCACCAAAGAGCATGCCCTTAATACAATTATTTTATGTATTTTGACACAAAATAGGAATTGTAACCTCGTAACATTTTTAACCTCTAACAGTCTAATCACAGTCCTAAAGATTTAAACTTTTTTTTAAAGTTTGAACACAACAATTTTAATTAAATTTTTGAACACAAAATAATAATGCTGAAAAGCAATGACAAAAACATCTACAATTTATTAATGAAATTAACCTTAACATCGTACAATAACAAAGACTTATGATATAATAGATAGACCTCATTTCATCAATTATATATACACATACTTCTATCACTCACCTTTTCTGCAAGAAATTTCCACTGAAATATCTTTTTGCAAAACATTTTTCAACTTTACGAGCTAAAGTTGCTCTTGGAACTTCGTGAGCAATTGCAGCTGCTCTAACACACAAATTCTTTTGCATCACAGATTTTACAGCCGCAGCCATAGACTCTTCTGACCATGACTGTCTGTTAGTTTTTCTTCTATAGGTTCTCAACATTGCAACAATGATATATTTTTCAACTCTGCACTTGAAAGAAACTTTTCGGCCGACTCCATAAAAAGGTTAAATGCGCTTAGTGACAAGCAGGACATGCGTGTCTCATCTCCCCCCATAAACCTAGCTCATTCCGCCCCAAATCACAATTTTGATCAAATCTTAAATATTACAGGTTTTTATTGAATAAATGTGTATAAATACATGACATCATTAAAGTTCGATAAATGAACTTTACGAAAAACCTTAGGTTGAAAATATTATCTGTTATTTTCACAATTTTCTTTCTGTTTTAAAATACGACAGAATAACAGGATTCAGGTGTTGAAATTTTAATCGTTTTTATTTTTAATTTATTTAATATATTCAGTCTATTGTTTTATTTCGAGATATTCAATATCATTTTTTTGGTTATACCTGAAAAGAACAGTAATGAAAACCACATATTTTGAGAGCAAATTCAGTGTCTCATTTGACCCCGTATGCTCATCTCGCCCCGATCTCCCCTAATAATAAGCTTCGTTTGGCAAAGAGAACTAAAAATGCAATGACACAAGCACAGTTTCGCCAGCTGAGGAACTTAGTTTAAACTAAAATTAGGGATTCGTGTAATCAATATAATTACAATGTGATAAAGAACAAGAATAAAAATTAAAATGTCTGGCACTTATACGCTTATATCTAAGCCTACCTAAGAATGAAGGCTCAGCTCAATACCTCATACTTTCTCATCTAATGATTTATTAAAAGTCTTCGCAAATTTACAGCAGTTCAGACAAACTCGAATTTTCGAGAGTAATTTTCCCCGTACTCCTTCACATCTATATCTTTTCCCTTTAAGTAGGATTTCCCCTGATCTATGGAAAAAAGCGTTGATCCGCCCTATACCCAAGGTTTCTAGTCCCTATTCTCCTAATGATTCCCGGCCGATTTCGATACTTTGTGCTATGTCCAAGCCGCTAGAACGTATTTTGCATTCGCAACTCGCGAGTTACCTAGATGCAAATAGGCTACGCAGACCGCTACATTCGGGCTTTCGGGCTAAGCACAGTACATTAACAGCATCCCTGAAAGTTACTTCAGACTTTAAAATCGCTATCGAAAATAAGGAGATAATAATAGTTGTTTTATTTGATTTTTCTAAAGCTTTCGATACTGTTGATCACAAGCTTCTCTTACGTAAACTTTGTAAGTTTAATTTATTCAACACTGCAATTGCGTGGTTCGAATCCTACTTGAAAAACCGTTTTCAGAAAGTTCTAAATGATAAGGGTGAGCGGTCCGATTGGGTGGAGGTCGAGAATGGAGTCCCTCAGGGCTCCACTTTTGCCCCCCTTCTCTTCGGTCTGTACACCTCTGACCTTGGAAGTGATCTTGAGCATTGCAAGTACCATAAATACGCGGACGATTTTAAACTATATGTCTCAGGTCCTATCTCTTCCTTCAATAGTTTGATTGCGCGGTTTCAGAAGGATATTAACATAGTGAGCCAATGGGCACTGAACAATAGGTTAACTCTGTACCCTCCAACAACTAAAGCAATTATTATTGGACAGTCCTCTTCCCCGTCCCCTAGTACATTAGCGCCTGTCCCTCAGCTTAAGATTGATGGCCTTGACATTGCCTTTGTCAATTCGGTGAGAGTCTAGAAGTAGCATTTCAAGGGATAAGAAAGCTTTTTTTATTCAAATATAGGCACATTTATATATGTTTAATATATTTTATATACTTTTCTCCAACAATTTGTAGGTTATGTCATCCTACTCACCGATGTACCAAAATTCACAAAATACGGTAGAAAATATTTAAAAACGGAATTGAGATTATTAAGATTTATTTTTTAATTAGAAACAACATTAAAGCTCTTCAAACGCGGAACGAACACACACCGAACATTAACCTCAAATTCACAAAAGCATAAAAACTCAAAATCGAAAAAATAACTTAGAGCGGTTTACGGACAGAGTGCGAGTTGGAGCTGTGTACGGACTGAACCAGAAATGGAGCACTCTGCAGGGGAGCCGCCGAATTATGCATTCTGTTTTCCGCGGCAAGTGTTTTAAAACTAAGGGTTGTCACTGTTATCGTTTGCTGCGGGGCGAGCTGGTACCGCGTCTTCGTTTACAGTGAGATTTGGGTATTGTGCGTTGAATTCCTCATTCGAGATGTGGTGCGCTTTCATTATCACCAGGTCCCCATACTGGCAGCGAAGACAATCTTCAGATGGAATTGTATAACGCTGCAGGTATCGTTCTTCGTTCACCCAGAGGACCTCTAAACTTGCATTTCGATCCTGTGTGGAATCAGGGGGCTTTCATAATAGCCATTCTCCAGGCTAGGTCTTTTAAGCGAAGACCGAAGAGCACTTTAGTAGGAGTCCTTCCTGTAGGGGTGTTGCATCTATTCCATACATTAAAGTAAATTTCGGATAGCTTGGCATCCCTCTTCTTGTTTGAGTGATCAACCTATCGTAATCTCATCTCTACTCTTAGCGTTTGATTCCGCCTTTCTGTAGGGTTGGCCTGGGGATGTTAACGCGGAGTGGTTCAAGATTCGCTATTACAAGTCTCGGGGGCTTTTCTCCAGTATTCACTCGTAAGGTGGGGTCTGTTATCGGATAATATCGCCCATGGATAGAAAAAACGCTGAAAAACCTCGGCTTAGAGAATTCTGACTACACGTGGGATTTTAGAGGTTCCCAAGGGAAAACTTCGACCCAACGCGAATAGAGGTCCGTGACCATAAGGAACCGAGTTTTGTTAGGCCAGAATTGTCGCTACGGCCTCGTGAGACTGTGGTCCGCGCGGTCAATTGTGGTCCTGGTCGTGGTAGTTCGGAGTATTGTCCGCTAGGTACTCGGACAAATTTAGTCCCCTCTGGGAGCTTTTCTTGAAGTAGATGCTGGTGGGGGTGGTCGTTCGTAAATTTTTGCCAGTGCCGTGGACCAAAACAGAAGCGGCTGTGTTGATCCAGTATTAGATTCAGTCTAGAGGCTTCGCCCGTGGAATCCGCAATGGTTGTTTCGATGGTCGTGGCTTTGTCCCTTCCTGACTGCGGACTGTAAGATCCATTCAGGATAATTCTGAGCTACAGGGGGAGTAGGTGATGTTTCTATGGTCGGAGGAACGCCCCCTTGTTCCTGAAGAAGGTTCCGCTGTGGGCTCGGCAGTCCAGTAGGCAGCGGAGACGTTTCCTCGATCGGAATGTCGAGGGGAGGGGGGATTACCATCTTGATCATTTCTGCCCTAGGTCCTGCCGAGTTGATTGGTTGAGACGCGTTCTAGAGAGATGGATTGTCCGCTGAATAGCCTTTTATCAGATTTTGGCGATTTCCACGATTACTCTTATTCCGCTTGAGGCAGGGGAATATAATTCCTGCGAGCGAACTGGCGTTTATACTAGCTGGGTCTATTTACTCGGAGCTCGTCCATCTACAGTCAGAAGAATTCCATGGCAGTCATCTTTTCTATCGTGAGGTTGCGGAAAAGTGAGGATCCCAGATCCATTTGAGAGGACTGCGAGGTAATGGGGTGATTAAGTATCCCAGATCCTGTTGGTACAAGACCAAGATGTACTGGGATAATGAAGGATATCATATCCTCTTGGCAGAGGACCGAGAGATATTCGGTATAATTAGGGATCCCATATCCTCGTGGGAGAAGACAAAGAGATATTTTAAGATTTAGTCTGAAAGAGATTTGGGTGAGTAAGGATCCCAGAACCTTTTTGCATAGGACCGAGAGATTACTTGAAATTTGACTAAATTAGGATTCCAGATCCTCTTTGTAGAAGACTGAGAGATATTTCGAAATTTGGTATAATTATGGATCCCAGATTCTCTAGGAAGAGGGCCAAAAGATAGTTGGATAATTAGGGTTCCTAATGCTTTTGGTGGAGGACCGAGAGATATTGGGAAACTTGAGTCAAATTAGAGATCCCAGATTCTATTGGCAGAGAACCGAGGGATATTGCGAAACTTGGTATAATTATGGATCCCAGATCCTTTACATAGAAGACTGACAGATAGTAGGAGAATTAGGGGTTCCAGATGCGATGGCAGAGGCCTAAGGAATATTGGTTTAATTAGGGTTTTTAGATTCGCTTGCTAGAGAACCGAAAGATAGTTGGGGATCAAAGATCCTGTTGGTAGAGAACCGTGAGCAAAAAATAAAAAGGAAGAAAACTAGTAGAAGGTTGAAGCAGAAAAAGAAAATAAATTCTACAGAGAACACTTACTAATTTTTTTTTTCTAACTTGTTCTCGGCTGAACCCGGTTTTTCGTCATAGCCACGGACTAATTCAAGTGACTGATAAGATGAGGATGTTATAAGTTAATTTAATACGATGTTTGAAATCATTTGTGATGATGTTGTAGGTACAAAATTAGGAGCATGGTGTAGTTTCGAGTTCATCTTTTACCGCTGTTATCTTTACACAGTCTCCGCGAGCGTTGGAGGTAACAACAGTCGCCTCTGGATGCTTTCGCAGAGCTACCATCTGCCACTCCACAGGTTTTTAGTCGCTTGCTTCCTGATGGTCTAGAAAGTTTCTTACAATGCGACAGGTGTTTAGTAAAACTGCCTTCTGTGCTGCTGCCAGTACCCTACTGACTCCTAAATGTTCAAGATGTTCAGTGCATCTTGCGTGCACATTGCTCGTAGCCGAAATCACAATAGGATAATGTAGACTCTTCCACCTTTTTTTCTCGCATCACGATGTCGGGTCGATTGGCTCGGATGTAATGATCCGTCTGCATAGTAACATCTCAATGTAAGATGTAATCTTCATTTTCTAAAACGGGCATTGGAATGTATCTATAGAAAGGCATCCATTCTGTTAAAGAGTCCTAGGTTCAGGGCAAGTTGTTAATGTATAGTGCCCGCCACATCATTATGTCTGTGCGTATATTCTCTTTGAGCCATTACGCGACAACCATCAATAATTTCCTCGTTGGATTCGTTGTCATCTCCACATAATCGGCACCGGTCAACCACGTCTTGATGTAACACGTATTTGCGATAATTTCTGACGCTGACAACCCTGTCCTGAAGAGCAATGACGAATCCTTCCTTTTCTCGAAGCAGAACGCCCGTTTTGGGGTGCTTGCCGCGGATGGCTTTCTGTCTCCATTGCGTTTCTAACTCCTCTATGGTTTCTGCCCTAATATTCAAGGCCTCCTCTGAGGACAAATTCAAGGGCGTGTAATCAAGATCCGCTTTACAAATGGTATTGTAAAGCACAACATCTCGCTTGCTGTTAAAATAGTCTCGCAACTGTGTAACTTGAGACTTAGGCCCTCTTTCACCAAGCCCCTAACCGGTTGTTACGATATTTAACTGGCCGTTAGTTCAGCGCTGCCTTTCACCACGCACTGACGGACAGTTAACTCCGATACCGGAGAGTTAACCTTAACCGACCACTGTTCGCGGTCAGCTTGTTAAACGGAGACATCATAACCTCGTCCGTACATCCATTATTGAAATTTAATGTTTAAAGTACATGCACTTATAGAGAATTAGATTGCACATTTTTTTTCCAATGGAAAAAAGTTGTAGCTTCCTTCGTTTTTGAAATAATTAAAAAAAAAACATGATTTTTTCATAGCGTAAAATTTTCATATTTTCTAACTTCAACTCGCTCTAAATCAGAAAATATTTGGACTTTAGGCTTATAATTTTATCGAATTATGCATAAAACTATACTGCTTTTTTTCTGGGTAAATGCACGAAGAGCGATTACATATTTTCAATCGAAAAGTCTATCGAGGTAAGTTTTAGCAATCAAAAACTTCCAGTGGTTGAAATGTTCAGTAGAATCTGTGGAAGTTTTTTGTGAAGTTTTACTTCAATTGAAATAGCCATTTATGAAATACGAGGATTTTATTGTTGTGCGCGCAGTGTCGTGAGATTGAACTCGTAGCGGAGGCTTGGAGGTTTAAAAAAAGTTATAACTTTTTTTCATAACAAAAAACATGAAAGTTTATTGCTCTACAAGCTTAAGTATAGTTTTATACATAATTCGTTAAAACTATAAGTTAAAAGTATCAATAGTTTCTGATTTAAAACGAGTTGAAGTTAGAAAATACGAAAATTTTACGCTATGAAAAAATCGTGTTTTTTCTAATTATTTCAAAAACGAAGGAAGTTACAAGCTAATTTCAATAGATTTTGTGTAAGATTGTTTTGTCTAACATTGGAGTTAGAATCCAAGAAAACAGTCTGACACAAAAACTATTTAAAAAATATATATAATTCTAGTATTTACGGAGTAAAATGAATCAACCTTCACACCATTTTCCGCCATCTTTACTATTGGCTTGGTTGCATACTACACTAGGTGCTATAACTACGTCTATGGTAGCATATCGTCTGCTCTCAACACGAAAATGGCAACACCGTACGGTTAGCTAACGTTGAGTGCTATAACGGTGACGAATGCCTGGTGAAGCGCACGAATGGTAACGGTCAGTTAACTTCCCCCGTCAACCTAACTAGCCGTTTGTTAACCCGCCGTCAGCGCTGGAGTGGTGAAAGAGGGCCTTCCACAGTTTCCTGTCATCTACAACGCCCCTACCCTCTCTATTTCGTGAAAGAACTACCCTTTCAATCGCCGAATTACTGTGTTGCATTCGGTACATCGTCATTTCTACGCGGATGGTTCTGTTTAATCCTTCAAGGTCGGTGTTCTACCAATTGATGAGCACAAAGGAGTACGTAAGGACAGGGATGGTATAGGTGTTGATCGTATGCTGAATACCCGGGTATTTACATGACTCGCCCTCAGCCATTGCCTCGATTTAATTCTGGAAATCGTTCCCTAGTTCTGTGGTCCTTAATTCTCCTCTGGTTAAATGCACTGTTCTGCATTTTTCTAGTCCGAACTTCATGTGGATATCATCAGGTTATCCATGTATATAAGATGGGTCAGTTGATGACCATCCTCATTATCATGCATTCTAAACCCATGAGACATGTTATTTAGTGTTTTGCTCAATAGGTCCAACGCTAAACCGAACCATAGTGCACTAAAGGAGTCTCCTTGAAAGATACCCGTTGTAATGCGTACTGATCTAGTTATCCTTAGTTGTCCATGATCAAAAAACTTGATTATTATACCCCAAAGCATCACCCCACGACTTAGAAAGTCGATAATGCGTGGGCAGATTTTGTACATTTTTAAGACTTCAAGCAAATAGTCATGTAGTACGGAAGGAAACGCTTGATTGTAGTCAATGTATGCCATGTGCAAGTTTCTTTGATGTTTACGAGCTTGTGTCGTGGCAACAGCGTCTATGATGACTAGATATTTACAACATCCTTTTTGTTCTTCTGTAAGGATGTCATTCTCGTTGCAGTGAGAATATACCTTATCTACAATGATAGCTGCAGATGGATTTTGAGCATCTGGTTTTTTAGGCAACAAATACGTAGCACCTTTTAAAATAAAGCCTGGCAGTAGATCTGGGTGTTCGATGATCTTCTGAAAACACCTTGCCAACGCAGGATGCACACTCGTCAGCTCTTGATTTCTCTAGTTGAAACTGCACATCGTCTAAATTGCTTCTGTTCCTTTTTCCTCAAACACCCGACCAGTAGTTAGTCCCAATTGAGGGACTTCGGTGTCTTGCTGCTTATTTTGCTTTACACTCAGTCCACGGTAGAACTTTCTTTCATCTGTCTGAAAGGTTCGATTTTGTTGCCTTCTTGCACTACTTTTCTTTTACCGACGCAGTCTAGCAGTAAGAACTTCCAAGTCTCTGCCGTTGGGAGTCTATAGGCACATTCAATATTGCTGGGGTCAATGTCTAGATGTACCGACGGTGGATGATTTCAGTAAAATGGTGTCTCAGCTTTGTGGTTTTATTTCCTTTCTTATATTGAGTCAATCGACCCAATTTACACCTTACTTTGCTGACATCCATATCCAATCTGATCTTCCATGGTGGATCTCGATCCCTTCCTGGAGCAAAGACTGCATTTGTAGGGCTAGTTCTGCGACCCAACTTTCTAACCGCTGCCACAGCTGCATAATACACAAAAGTTTGCACCTCTAACGCTGTTTGTGTAGCGTTCAAATGCATAAGTAAAACCTTGCTTTTCACGTGTTCTATTAGTGGACGCAGATCCTTTGTGATGTTCATCTTGGGCGGAGAATGCCTTTGTGTTGGTTCTACATGTCTGAATTCTAGTAAAGCATAACCAAAATTCCTCTGAAGGTGCTGTATATTTCTGGGATTTCGCTGTTCACATCATCGTTGTTAATTTCCGGATGTGGTTCTAGTGAATCCGGTGCTTCATGTACATTGTTTCTAGCACCTATGCCTTCAGCTTCAATCAGGTCTTCGTTGTCCATATCTTCTGAAGGGAGTTCATCAATAGGAATCTGCTGTTCCACTTCCAGTTTGTTGGCAGCTATTTCAACAGGCGACAGCAATCTATTTACAGATATTGGGCGTTTTTGATCTGCTAGATTCTGCTAATTTATTCTTGAGACTAGCACTGGGTACTTAAGTAAGAAGAGTCGATGGTGTTCTCTCCTGATACTTGACCCACTTCGCGCTGCCATAAAATAAAGGCGCGTAATATCTCTGTTGATATGGTATGTCCATTTTAATCGCCTTCTTGGTTGCTGAACCTCTGCTTCTGCCTCTGGTGGAATTAGCCCGTCTGCCTCTGGAGGATGTGGTGATGCTGGATCAACATTAGGTTGCGCTGGAGCATACATTTTCGCTGCTTGATCTTACCTTAAGTAGTATCACTGAAACCTTCCTATGTTAGGATACTTAGCAGCAAACTTCGTATTATTTTTTTTTCAAACTTGTTCTCGGGTGAACCCGGTTATTATTGGCACCTTAAGAAAGATCTATTATGAGAAGTTGTAGGCCCCGAAAGCTGCGATCATGGTTCCTTAAAGCAACATATCCCGACGCAACTGGAACGTGTACGTCATCTACTCCTGCTCTTTCCATTCCAGAGTCCGGCCTCTAGCCGCGGATGACCTTACGCAGGAGACGGCACAGTTTGAGGTGAAAGTTTCACCTCTGGATACTTTTTTAGAGCTACCAATCGTTGTAGAATGTTGTGAGAAACAGTGTTGACGGACCAGATGAAGTGATCCCAGAAGAACAGCCTTTTGAATCCAGCTCACGATGGACTGAGCCTGATGCTGGCAAGCCAGGATTTTGTTAAGTTGGCTAAGAAATGAAGCTTTCATACCTCCAAGACAGGCGATTATGAGAACTACAAGATGGACTTTGTAGCCTTGGCACAGCCCGCTCAGCTCGAAAAGAAGTGCTTGATATTTTGCCTGTTATTCTTCCTTCTTTGCCGTGATATTACCATCGGCTGGTGCCGAGAATTCAATCTCGTAAATGATCTTCTTCAGAGCTTGGAGGACGATATCAGGCTTTGTAGCACTGAAACGTTGACTGGTGGAGAATGAAAAATTCCAGTAGGTCCTACACTGATCATTCTCCACAACGGACTCTAGTTTCCCCTGGGCATATGGCAAGACGGGTATAGAAATGCACATAGAACAACACACTACCATAGAAGTGCCTAAGATGGTAATATAACACTTGTAGAGCCGCATTGTGTCTCTCTATGTACCCGTAGCATGCATACTTTGAGCATCCACTGAGAACATATGTTTCTGGCTCTTGCTTGCACTTTCGGCATTTGGTATGGCCTACAGGTAAACTAAGGTGTCTATAACGCCGCATTGACAGACAAGAAGAAATCCCTCAGTCTCCGATTTCAATCCTACTCTACGTATAATGCCGTAGAATTTACCATGAAGGGGCTTGTCAGGATGTTCTCCTAGTAAAAGCGAATGTTCTGCTTCCTGTACACGACTTTTGAGCACCAAAGGTGTTAGTGATGCTAGCCCATGTGTAGTGTCGCTGGAATCAAATGAGAGGCCAAGCTCCTCTGCGGCCCTATCTGCGGCACGGTATTGAAACGACGCAGCATTGACGACTTCATGTTGATGTACGAGTCGCATAAGAGAATTTGTGCTATTTAGAACTGATCAGGCTGTAGCCAGAACCGTTCTTCGATGAAGACACTTCAAGCTTAGCAAGCCTCTACCCCCTTTATCTCGAGGGAGGTATATTCGAGGTACGGAAGATCTATGATGATGACTTCGATGGATTGTCATCATCTTGCGCGTGCTTTGGTCATGTTGCTTCAACTCATCGAAATTCCATTTTACTGCACCAAACATGTAGAGCAGTATAGAAACGGCCAGTATATTATTCGCTTGGATCTTATGCTTCCCAGATAATTCGCTTGCGGTATTCCAAAGTACGTATATGTTTCTCCATTACCAAGATGTTGAATGGTATTTTCGCCTATGAGTTGAATATCCTGATCGTCACGTGATGATGTAGTTTCTAGTCTTCCTTGGTGTAGGTGGATGCAAAAACACTTGTCCAGTCCAAAGCTCATGCCAATCGCTTTAGAGTACCTATTTACCGCCGGCACAAGGATGTTAAGATCCTCTTTTAAAGAAGCAAAGAGTTTAAGGTTGTCCATGTATAAAAGGTGGTTGACTTTATGTTCTCTTCTGTTCGGCGGTCCACATTGGTATCCAGAGGTTTTGCCTCGGAGCACAATAGATAGAGGCAAGAGGGAGATTCAGAAATGTATCTGGATTGAAGTCTCCTTGGAAGACCCCCCTCTTGTATGTGATATAGCTGGTAGTCACTTGTCTTCTGTCAGATGTTATGACGAATCTTGTCCGCCACAAGAGCATAAGCTCTTTTATGCATCTCACTATTTTTGGATGCACCTCCAGGCACTCAAAAGAGCTTGATAAATAGCTCATGGTTCGTGTTATCGAATGCCTTACGGTATTCAATCCAAGCCATGGACAGATTGCGTCGATACCTGATCGAGTCCTGGGGAATATACCTGTCTATTAACCGGTTCTTCCTGCAACGTGCCAGTCCTCTCGTGCATCCACGTTGTTCAACTATTGCACTCCACACCGGCTCGATAGATGTTAATATCCTCTCTTTGAGGATGCTAGTATATAGCTTGTAGCTGGTGTTTAAACAAGCTATGGGTCTGTAGTTCTTTGGACTTGACAAATCTCCGGTCTTAGGGATCAGTACCGTGCGTCCTTCCACTAGCCACTGCGGAATGGTTTGTTCTCCGTTTAACAAAGTAGTAAATATACGAGCTAGATGTTGGCGCGTAGAAGTGAATTTCTTCCACCAAAAGTTGTTGATTTCATCTGGCCCTGGCGCTGAAAAGTTCTTAGTTCTAGCGATAACTTTCCTCACTTCTTCAGCAGTAATTAGTGGACATTCTTCCTCTGGACCTTGTAACCTTTGCCTTTGGCAAAAGTTACGAAAGAATTATATATTGGAAGCGTCTTCATTTAGCTGATACGTATCTCCATATACTTGCTCCAAGAAGACTTGAATCTCTTCTCGACTAGGCGGATTTTTAACGGCACATGACGTTTTATTGAACAGACGGGGAAGATAAGTAGAAAATGTGTAATTTTCCTGAATCCACTTTGCTCGCTGTTCAAGGCGCACTTTCGCCCTTGTAAGAGATCTTATTTTTTGCGTTGAGTGCTGCTTGATGGCCAACAATTTACACTTAGCGTGTTATTTGCCTTCCTTAAGTTTCGAGCAAGTGCCCTAACTTTTGGAGTGAATTTTTTATTTGATGTTATGTAGCTAATCACGCACTGAACATTTGTTGCATGCCGTCTCGCCGTTTTAATTTTAAACTGAAGCTGTGCAATACGCTCGCGAGTCTTAGTCTGGCGTGCTGAAGTATCGTTACTTCTATTGTTGCTAAGCTGGGAGACCGCCTTCTCGTAAACTACTTCGGGGAGCAAATCGGGGGGGGGGGGGGGGGGGCAGTAGTAGCTTCAGCTAATTTGTCCATCCCGAGAAAGACTTTTTGGTGGATTTTTGTTCTCCTACTTCTCATGTTGGCATTATCGGCTATCTGCAAAGGTGGTCTTGCTGGAACGGGTGGTATGTTCGCTGGAGGATGTTGCTCTTCTAGGTAAAGAGCTTGATATCCGTTTTTCGCAAAAAGGATACCTGATCTCTTAAATACTGAGGTGTTTTATGACCATATTCCGGGTGCATATTGACCCAACGTTCATGTAATCTCTGCATGAATCCTTTTCGCAAAGGTGAGCTTCTTTGCCAACAGGTAAGGATGTCTGTCCTGAGTTAGTCCGACCATTTAAAATTATTAGACCGTAAGCCCATGACATAAATGGTGTAATTACAGGTGTAAGGACAATTTTCACATGACAGGTTCAACTTAGGATGACGAGCGTAAAAATGCGCGCCTTAAAGCTCTGAGTGGGGCAGGTGAGCGATGGCGAGCTGGCAAAGGTGCCAATTTGTATGGTTCATTGCTGTGGCTCGTGTAAGCTTGAAAATTTGTGTACATGTAGAAGATGACATATAAATAGCACCTGCGAATTTTCAGGCACTTATCTGGGTCAGAAAATTCTTTCAGGCACCTTCATAGTTGCTGGAAATTCAGGTAAAATTTATTGTTATTGATTTTACAGGAAAAAGTTTCAAACAAAAGTTGGTCTGCTTCGAAAGATGCATATTTTCATTCCTACACTGTAAAAAAAATGTCTGGTAATTTTACCACGTTTAGAGTAGGTCCGATTATTACCTATTCCCAAAGTAACGTTTTTACTGACATTAACGAATATCCACTTTTAATGTGGAACTCAACTTTTAGGTTATGTAAGTTTCCAGACAGATTCTGTAAAATTACAATGCATTATGAATTTGTAGGTGATGGTATTCTAACCAAAAATATTCGTGTTTTTATTCAACATGGTAAGTTTAGCATCTACATGAGAAATGTGAATAATGGTAATTTGACTAGAAATGGTAAATTTCCTGTTCAAATAAAGAATACAGCAGAAAGCAGTTTTTTAAATAAAAAAATTCTTGTTTAATGATACAGTATGTTTTTTCAGTTTCGGTATACTACGTCATTATTCAGTATTCCTGAACGGTCACCCATCCCAGTACTAACCGCGCCCAACAATGCTTAACTTCAGTGATCTTACGAGAACTGGTGTTTTCAGCGTGGTATCGCCGTTGGCACATAAGCAAATATCACGTACAAATGACAAACGATGTGCACAAAATGTCACGCAGCCGAAACGCAATAATTTGTCGAAGTCACTTGAAGTCGACTCTGAGTCTCTGAGTTGCTCCGAGTTCTTTTTTTTACATGTAAATATATTCAAAATATGATATATGGAATTAAAAACAGATGGATGTTTTACTCAAAGTTATAATAAATTGTAGTTTAAAAAGTTGTAAGAATATATTTCATATTAAAAGAAAGGGAAAAATTCCCCTCTTCAAAAGATTATTATTTATTGAACTTAATATATCCTTTTATTGTATATTTATACTATATATTTTATCAATTTTGTAAATAAAATTTTTCATAATTTATACCGTTCTGAAACACTCTTTTACAAATAATTTTAATTTTACCATTTTTTTCATTATTCTCCACAACTTTGAAACTTTACAATTACTTGTACTTATACTACGTTAAGAGCTGTGCAAGTACGTCTCGTTATCAATTATCGAATTTCAAGACGTGAGATTACGTTGGAAAAAGGAATTTTTAACAGTTTCTGTACTTTTACCAGCGTCAAAAAAATCAACACTCTGAAAGTAGGTCCATTTATTACCTACTCTGAAAGTCACAGATTCACAAGCAGAAACTGTACTACAACGCCTTGCTATAGTGTTAGTCTAAAAGTGGTAAAGTTACAAGATTGGTTGGAACTTCTAACATGCAAGTGGTATTCATCCCATAATCAGAGTAGTAAAATTGCACCAATTTTTTGTTGGTAATTTTACCATTCTAAGTGGTACAATTTTTTTATTTTTTTACAGTGTATATCATTTTTTGATAAAATTGATATATTTAGAGAAAACATCGATTAAAGAAATACGAGAACAATCAAAAGCTGTTTTTCTGTCCAGCAAGTCATTTTTTCGAAAATTATCAAGAGAGAGAAAATACTCCCCTGCAGGTGTACTTCAACTTTACTGAGGAACATTTTATTCAAATGTTTACATTTACCAAGTTATGCGCATTTTTCATTCTTTTTTCCATTGTTCCTTTCATCTGTTGTACCTTTAGCAATTCAAAAGAAGGTGTTCTCAAAATGAGTACATCAATAGTGTAAGTCTTGTGCAACAAATTGGCGTCAGCTACTTTCAGGTAAAATAATAACTTATTCTCCTATAAACAATAATAAACAGAGTCACGTTGTCAGCTTCTAATTATCGTAGAAGGTTGTAATAAAGCTGAATATTATTCTAAAAAATTAAATAACAAAATCGCTCTACTTTCACATTTACATTATTTATTGTTGTTAAAGTTTATACTTTTTCCGTTGGAATGTATTCGATCTTTATTACCGTGACGAAAGTCAATTTCCCGGACGCAGCATGGGGTCGTCTCAGATTTTTCGACGGCCACTGGCGTAGGCGTAGACGCTTACACTGCTTGTAGCAGAAGTTTCATTACAAATTCTTCGTGGTGCATTTTTAATGCAATTATATAATATACATTCAGAGGTGTCAATATTCTACTTCGAAATACAAGGTGATCGAGAATGTGAATGCGACAGGTAACTCGAAGAAAATCGAAAAATTAATTTTGGTGACAGGCAGACACCGACGTAATTTGATGGAATCCACAAAACTCAGTTTTCAGGTAAGATCACTACCTTCTCATTATCATTAGAATGTAATAATAAATTGAACCAAAATTTGCTTTGGTTAAAAAAGATTTTTTCTTTGAAAATTTTGAAGGAAAAAAGTTTTTTCACAAAAAAGGATCAATTTTGAAACAAAATCGGAACTAAGACAGAAAAAAGTCCCCTTAATTGTATTTGTTTTAAAGAAAATGATTGTACATGATTTTTCAAGCAAGTAATAACATTTTGTACCAAAACAGATGAATTCTCAGCGAAAATGAGGAATCTTCAACCAAAAACATTGAAGTTTTATCAAGGCAGTTCAACTGCGAAGTAAGTAGTAAAATTTTCAACCAGAAAAGAGAAATGTAAAAAAAATCCGAATCCTCAGTAAAAGTGAGATTAATTTTCGACAAAAATGATTGAATTTTCAACCAAAATAAATGCGATCTTTTTACCAGAAGAGATGAATTTTGAAACGAGTTCCATTTTGTACCGAAATATTCGAATTTCCTATACATAGAACAAACCAATCACTGTTAATTCAGTAAAAGTGAGATTAATTTTCGACGAAAATACTTGAATTTTCAACCAAAATAAATGCGATCTTTTTACCAGAAGAGATACATTTTGAAACGAACAAGCCGAATTTTTAACCAAGAATCGAAAAAAATTTCTACTAAATTGTTGAATTTTCAAGAGAAGGAGACTAATTTTCTTCAAAGCAGTTGCATGATCAAACTAACAATATCATTTTTCAACAAAAGAAATACTTTCCAGCCAAACAGTTCAACTTTCTACCAATGTAGTCGAAAGTTTAAAGGAACGCATGATTTCTTAAGCAAGTAATTACATTTAAAACCGAAACAGATGAATTCCAAGATTAATTCTCAGGAAAAATGTAATGCTTTACATTACTTAACTACAAAATATTTTAATTGGAAATCAGTTACAGTTGAAGTCAACAAATAAAGACGATTTTTGAACAAAATAGTTGAATCCAGAACAAAATGAGATTCATTTTCTACCGAAATAGTCGAACTTTCAACCTAAAAAATGACATTTTTCCACAAGAAAGATACATCTTGGAACGGAAACGCTCTAGTTCGACCCAAGAAAGAAGAACAAATTCCACTATATTGTTCATTTCAACCAAAAAAGACGAATTTCGAAAAAATGGATAAATCCTCAACGAGATCTTGAACAAAAAATTAATTTTTCGATTTTCTTCGAGTTACCTTTCGCATTCGCATTCTCGATCACCTTGTATTTCGGAGTAGCATATTGACACCTCTGAATGTATATTATATAATTGCATTAAAAATGCAACACGAAGAATTTGTAATGAAACTTCTGCTACAAGTAGTGTAAGCGTCTACGCCTACGCCAGTGGCCGTCGAAAAATCTGAGACGACCCATGCTGCTTCCGGGAAATTGACTTTCGTCGCGGTAATAAAGATCCAATACATTTTAACGGAAAAAGTATAAACTTTAACAGCAATAAATAATGTAAATGTGAAAGTAAAGCGATTTTGTTATTTAATTTTTTAGAATAATATTCAACTTTATTACAACCTTCTAAGATAATTAGAAGCTGAGAACGTGACTCTGTTTATTATTGTTTATAGGAGAATAAGTTATTATTTTACCTGAAAGTAGCTGACGCCAATTTGTTACACAAGACTTACACTATTGATGTACTCATTTTGAGAACACCTTCTTTTGAATTGCTAAAGGTACAACAGGTGAAAGGAACAATGGAAAAAAGAATGAAAAATGCGCATAACTTGGTAAATATAAACATTTGAATAAAATGTTCCTCAGTAATGTTGAAGTACACCTGCAGGGGTGTATTTTTTCTCTCTTGATAATTTTCGAAAAAATGACTTACTGGACAGAAAAACATCTTTTGATTGTTCCCGTATTTCTTTAATCGATGTTTTCTCTAAATGTATGAATTTTATAAAAAAATGATATAGGAATGAAAATATGTATCTTTCGAAGCAGACCAACTTTTGTTTGAAACTTTTTCCTGTAAAATCAATATCAAGAAATGTTACCTGAATTTCCGGCAACTATGAAGGTGCCTGAAAGCGCTTTCTGACCCAGATAAGTGCCTGAAAATTCGCAGGTGCTATTTATATGTCATCTTCTACATGTACACAAATTTTCAAGCTTACACGAGTCACAGCAATGAACCATAAAAATTGGCACCTTTGCCAGCTCGCCACCGCTCACCTGCCCCACTCAGACCTTTAAGGCACGCATTTTTACGTTCGTCATCCTAAGTTGAACCTGTCAGGTGAAAATTGCCCTTACACCTGTAATTACACCATTTATGTCATGGGCTTACGGTCTAGATGTTCTCGCGTTTGTCTGGGGTCATTGCCTGGTCGTCGCCTTGGTTTGGTCCTATTGCCGCTCCCAACTGAACCATGGCCTTTATCTGAGAGAGGCTTATTGTGGTTGGCACTGCGCGATACTGGTTACGTACCCGCATAATTCGTTGCATTGAGGAGTTAGCAAAATGCAACGTGGCTGACTGCAAGAGCCGGAGCTCTCGGGCGATGGGGGGGATTATTATTATTATACCATTAAGCCATATCCCTTTCGGGGTAAGCGTGACTCACTCGGTGAGGAAGAGAGTTGTGTCAGGCGATAATGGGGGGGGGGGGGTAATAGATTTTTAGATTGATCTGGAATTCCCGTGTTGTTTATTTAAATAACACGTTCGTTTCGTAACACTGTTCCCACCCAGGTCGCTGATCAATCTCTGTAGCGATCACCCCAGGCGAAGAGCTTCACAAAGTCATCATGTAAAGCTCTCCTCTCGGGCTCATTAGTATCCAAGGTCTTTTGTTTCAGGCGTCATTCACTCTACTGGCACTCTTCATCATGCCTTTCTTATAAACTAATTGTCGCCACACTTTTCTGTCCTGACATACCTCTTTAGCTTCCTTCACGTCCATGCATTTCCTCAAGCAAGCTCTTGTATTTGTATGGCTTTTTATATTTTGTCGAATTAAGGTCTCTTTTACGCATTCCAACCACTTTTTCCTCTATCTGCCTCTGGGTACGCTACCATTTACCTTACCTCAGTATACTGGTTTCCTCAGTCGTTCATCTGTCATTCCCTCAACATGCCCAAACCATCTCAACGAATTGCTTTCACTCTTGTCAAATAGTGTCTTATCTATACCACATTCTTTAAGGATTCTCATGTTACTGATTTTGTCTATTAGCGTTTTAACTCACACCATGCGCAGGTAGTGCATGCCAACCGCGTTAATTTTACTCTTATCTAATGTTGCCGTCGAGCGAGACCTTAACGTTTTCGAGACCAGACAAGACGAGCCTTACCTGCCGACTTGAATTGATCGTCTTGGGTCTTCCTTGAGAATGGCGAGGCCTCGAAATGCGAGGCCTTGCCTTGGGCTTGTCTTGGAGGCTTGAGTTTGCACTGCCAAATGTGTGGGAACATCAGCATTTAATGAAAATACCGTGATCTGAGGCTCCAGCCCCCCCGGCCCTTCTCAACAGAGGTCTTTTGTCTGTAAGCTGGCCGTAAGTACGAATGCAATTTAAAAAAAAAATTTTAGTTAACGATATGTAAATATAATATTCGGAATCTGCAAGTTTTCACGATTCCCAGGATATGTAATTCCTCTAAAAAAGTTGAAAAATTGAATACGCTTAATATAAAAAACAGACCGAATCCATTTAAAATCAAACAGGTTCTAGTTTTACACTTAAAAATCGCAGAATTATCGCGGCGAAATATGTTGGGTTTTTTAAAGAAATTAGGCTATACATATTTTTCCGATTTTCCAAAAAAAAAATTTCAAAAAGTTTTGCATATTTGAATTTTGTGCTTTGTTTTTCAAAAAACCCAACATCTTTTCTTTAAACATCTATAACTTTTTGCCTAATTGAGGTATTTCTCGTGTTCTTTTTTATTCTAACAGCATTTACAGTCTTCCTTCGTAATCCGTCGAAAAATCTTAAAATTAATACAATGGCGGCAGTTTTTCTGAAAATATTAAAAGTCGATTTTCTTCAAAAATCTTCCCTTATACAGGGTGTCCCAAACTCAAATGTGCGGACTTATATGGCTGTATAAAAATTAAAAAAATAAATCGAAAATTCCTTTTCCAAAAATCAGTTGAAGTTTTTGTTTTTGAGTTATTAAATATTTAAGCTGGACTAGTCAGGAGCGCCGTATAAACAATCGTGTGTGCGAGAGCGGGATTCCAACGTAGTGTTCTCCCGTCGCTAACCCCACCTCTGCGCTCGCTTCGATAACACTGCGTTGGAATCCCGCTCACGCACACACGACTGTTTATACAGTGCTCCTGATTGTTCCAGCTTAAATATTTTATAACTAAAAACTAAAACTTCAACTGATTTTTGGAAAAGGAATTTTCTATTTATTTTTTTTATTTTTATATAGCTATATAAGTCCGGACACTGGAGTCTGGGACACCGTGTATTGTTTACCAATTTTTTTTTGAATTTTTACTTTGATAAGGAAGATATCTTGTGAGTTTTATGCGGGATAAATAAATTTGGTGGCCAGGAGAATTTTTTTCACGCAATAGAATTTTATACTTTTTCTCACAAGCAATGACAGACCCAAAAAATATTAAGATAAATGTTTGCACGTCCTAAAAAGTTCTATGAAAAATACCTCTTGTTCTTTGGCGATATTTTTTATATTTTGCGGATTTATTGAAAAAAAGGACAAAATTGAAAAACGCATAACTTCTTGGATAAATTTTGTTTTGCAAAGCCGAGAAATATATATCGCTTAATTTCCTCTAAAAAAAAACAACATATTTTTTTTCGAGTGATTGTGCGACTTGAAGTGTAGAAACTGTTTGATTTGAAATGAATTCAGTCAACAGTATATTGCGATAGTAATGGCTTGTCCAATTTCTCATATTTTTAGGCAAATTACACAGGTTAGGAATCGTGAAAATTATGTGAAAAAAATTTTATGAAAAAAGTCCGTCATAAAAAAAGACGGTCAGAAAAGATGCACATCTGCTGGGGAAAACTGAAGCCCCCAAGACAAGGCCTTGCTTTTCAAGGCCTTGAATGTTGGCCGCCTTGCTTTGTCTCGAAACGCGAGGCCTCGAGCTATCCTTCCTTGAGTTCCTCGACCTCCGCCTTGTCATTCCTCGTCTCGAACGGCAACACTACTCTTATCCTTTCCTCGCTACCTTACAGCACAGTGGGTGTAAGTATGGAATTATATATTGCCTTTTTAGCTTTGCCTGATGTCTTTTCACTTCTGACAATAGATCTTGCTCTATCGTTAACCTTCTTATCCTCGTTTATACGCCTATCTATCTCTCCATCTATCTTTCCGTCATTAGTGAATAGGCTGCCAAGATGTACATACTTATCAACTTGTTCTATTCTCTCATCGTTTAGGACAATGTTGCATATTATTTTCTCACCCTTTCCTTCAAACACTATAATTTTTGTTTTATTTACGTTAATTTTGAGACCCATGTTCTTCATGCTTGTATTCAGTTTGTTCAACATTCTTTGGAAGTCTTTGATTGACTCTGCCATAACAACCTTATCATCTGCGAACGCTAACCCACGTACCTTCACTGTACGCTACCATTTACCTCACATCGATATACTTGTTTCGTCAGTCGTTCATCTTTCATTCTCTTAACATGCCCAAACCATCTCAACAAATTTCTTTCACTCTTGTCAAATAGTGTCTCATCTATACCACATTCTTTGAGGATTCTCATGTTATTGCCTTTGTCCATTAGCGTTTTACCGCACACCATGCGCAGTTATTGCATGAAAATCGCGTTAATTTTACTCTTATCCTTTTCTCGCCACCTTACAGCACAGTGGGTGTGAGTATAGAATTATATATTGACATTTTAGCTTTGCTAGATGTCTTTTTACTTCTGACAATAGATATTGTTCTACCGTTAACCTTCTTACCCTCGTTTATATGCTTATCTATCTCTTCATCTATCTTTCCGTCATTAGCTTGTATTCAGTTTGCTCAACATTCTTTGCAAGTCTTCGATTGACTCTGTCATAACAACCTTATCATCTGCGAACGCTAACCAACGTACCCTCACTATCCCGAGATCCACACGTTCCTCGACTATGAAGGCCATTCTTAGATACTTGTCCGTGAATATAATAAATAGCCATGAGGACATAACGCATCCTTGCCTCACACCTTGCATAATATCGAACCAGTCACTCAGCTTCTCATTTACCCTTATATTCGCTTTGTTACCAGCATATATTGTTTTTATTGCTTGCAGGAGCCATTCATTGACTCCGTACTCTTTCAGGACTTCCCGAAGTTTACTTCTATCCACCTTATCAAACTCTTATTCTAGGTCAAAAAATGCACAGAAAACATTTTTATTTACTCTTAAACTTTTTTCTGTGATCTGTCTCAAGCTAAATATCTAATCCGTACATGATCTTCCTGACATAAATCCACACTGGACTTCCCATATCTTATCTTCTGTTATTTTCATTACCCTATGAATAAGTATGTTTGAATATACATGGGTAAATCAAATACAATCCGAAATTTCCATAAGCGACCGTATCGACTTAAGACCAATTGGAGGCTGAAGCAGGGTTATTTCAGGCTACAAGAAAATTTTTGAGTTTAGAAGGCATAAAGCCCATTTAAGCATTTCAGCGTTAATACTGTCAACACCAGCAGCCTTACCATTTTTTAAGTTCTTAATTATATTCCTAACCTCAGAGGCTTAGATTTCCTCAACCGGGTTTTCTAACATATTGTGTTCTTTGTCGCAGTTGTACTGCCCTATAGTTTTACCTCCCAATAATTCCTTGAAAGAGTCCCTCAGAGCGTCTAGTACCCCGTCTGTATCATATACCATTTCACCCTTGCTATTTCTCATGCTGACTAACTCTGTACTACTACTTCCTTTCATAGCGGTCAACGCCCATTTATAAAACATTTCCTTGTTTCCTTCAAAATCGAATTGCATTTTCTTCAATTCTTCTGTTTTGAGTTGATCTTTACTTTCTTGAACTAGTACTTTTACTTTCCTGTTTTTGTCTCTGTAATCATTTTCAAGCCTATTTCTCTCCTCATCGCTAAGGCCTGTAAAGCTCAGCTTTCTTTGATACGCTTGCTTGTTTTCGTGGACGGCTACGCGGATTTCATCATTCTACCACTATTACTGAAAAAGTAATTAAAAGTCACTCCGTGTTACACCCATTACAACATGTCGTGCTGTCACATCGGCCTGTAATATGCATCGCCCCTCTTCCTATCCGTGACAGATGGGAACTACAGTTACCGGATGCTGATCAGGGGCGTATGCAGAATGGTGTTTTAAGGGTTTAATAAAATATGAACGCGATGAGGGCCGTACGCAGGAGGTTGCTTTCGGGGTTTCAGAAAATATAAATGCGATCAGGGGCCGAAGCGGCCGTCCAAGGCGGCTAGCTGTTCCCGCAGGCGGAGCCCGCGGGTAACAGCTAGTGAGTTATAAAATCTTTAGAAAACTACACTCGAAGTGACACCGATTTGAATTTACGTGGAGGGGTGTTACAAATGTCTGTCCATCCCAACTAAGCGAGATTGGCATTTTTGTGCATCGAAATTTTTTCATAGTTATCAAGTTCTTTACACAGAATGATTTTTTGATCATCTTAAAGACCAAGAGGATCATATTATAACCACGCAATATAACCACCAACTGAATTGGTGGTTAAAATACCGATCTGAATTTACTGTAGGGCGTATTAGACATTTTTTTCTACCCCCTACTAAGGGAAACCGGAAATTTTTGGGAGTAATCAAGTTCTTCGGACATAATGATTTTTTGATCAACTGAATGACCTAGCAGATGATGTTTTAACATCTTCAGGAAACCACCCTTGGATTCACCCAGTTCATCAAAAAATCATTGGGTCCAAGGAACTTGATCACTGCAAAAAAGGTTGATTTTTCTAAGTAAATTTAGATCGGTTTTACTACATAGGTAGTTTCTTGGGGATATTAGAACACCATCCTCGGGGCTTATTAAGTTAATCAAAAAAATATTGGGTCCAGAGAACTTGATAAATTCAAAAAATTGTCGAATTCCCTCAATTGTATTCGTAATAATGTTAGCAGGATTTAAAGGTCTTCAAGTAGGAATAAATTATACTAAAGGACCCCGCACAAAAGCAATGGAAAAAATCAGTCCGTCAGATTGGCTGAAACTTTCAGAAAGTGATGTTCTCGGCGTGCTGAACAAAAGTCTCCATGGGCCCAAGTCGATCCTATGATTAGTTTTTGAGTTATGGGCCTTAGCAGTTCCAGATTTTCGAGGAATCTGCGATTACACAGCCCACACTGCCCTATGAAAAAAAAGTAGTGCAGATGGTCCGAACGACAAGACCATATTATCTACATGTTTTTGGGGTCGCTGAATCCGAATCCGGGATCCGTTTGCCCCATCAGGTCAACGTCAAGGTCAGTCCAAGGTCAAATCTACAAAATCAGCTTTCTACTCTGCAAAACCTATCTGTTTATACGTTTCTGGGGTCGCTGAATCCAAATTCGGTGTCCGTTCACACCCATCAGGTCACAATGAAGGTCAATCCTAGGTCAAATCTACAGAATTAGTTTTCTACGAAGTGAACCAATGTATGGATATCTTCTTGAGGTCACCGAATCCTCTGTTGGTTTCATTTGATTAGGTCGAGATTGAGGTTGAGGTGTAGGCGGATGTTCTTGGCATGTGTGAATATATAAATATAGATATATATATTCACGCACACACATATATATATATATATATATATATATATATATATATATATATATATACAGTAAAGTCTCACATATTCCCTCGTCCTTGAAACATAGGTATTCGTTATTTTCAAGCCTGGAGGGGCCCCCACCTCTACCGCGAGTGGGCAGGTTCTTTTCATCAAGCGCCTTTCATTGGCTGCCTGGCCTTGTATCGCTGCGCATGCTCTAAGCAACTTTTTTCAACTGCGCATGTGTCGAAAACCGTGGTCGATTTGAAATCAATAAATACTATCAATAATATAACACATAAATAGACTCGAGATTCCTAGCACTGCTGGCCCACGCAGTTTTTCAGCTCAAAGGGCGAGAGACGGTTGCGACTCTCGCACGAAAAACACCAGCAGCATAGGGACAAAGATACAGTTACTCACATGCTGAGATTGCACAATATTATGTATTCCAATTGCAAATGTTTGAGACGGCCCCGATTTGTGCAGTTGAAAATGTCGCGGTCTCAAATATTTCGCGGCAATGCTAGGCTAGGTCGAAATGTCAGCCGTCAGAAAGGTTAGGTTGCAGTATAGGACTGCAACTACTGCACACAAGTTTTTGGAGAAAATTTCTAAAGTTAAAGGTAAGTGATAAAGGTCTAAAGAGTAATATTTCTCAAGTGCAAAATCCACTTTCTCAGTCATGTCCCATTCCCTGCTCGAGTGACGATCTTTCAGTGTCACGAAATACAAGCAACTTTCCGAAATTTGAGGTTACTAATTTGACGTGCCACTAATCTGAAATTTAGGATGTTTTATTTTATTTCGTGAAACTGAAAGGTCGTGAATCGACAAAAGAATATGGAACGTGACTGAGAAAATACATTCCACACCTGCGAAATATTACTATTTGTACATTTACGACTTTTACGTTTAGAATACTTTCTCCAAAAAGTCTGCATTCCCATGACGTCATCCTAAAATACTCAATTTAAACTAACGAGGGCGCTGTTTGGACCTATTTTTTTCATTTGTCAGCCACAGAAGCGGAGGAGAGTGTACAGGGAACGTGGTGGGGGTTGACGGAACTGCGTAATTCGAGATAACCGCATACAGGGGGCTTGAAATAAGCGGGTCTTGAAATAAGGGGGACTTGAAATAAGTGGGACTTTACTGTATATATATATATATATATATATATATACATATATATATAATTTGAAAAAAAAGTTAAACAACCACCGCAGGGTCCCACTAAGAGCAACTGCCATCCGACAAAATGTCAATAGCCCCCAGTAGCACCGCGGTAAATCACACCTATGGCCACGTCTCACAACCGTGAGATGGGTGGTCATAGGCAACGACAAAATCACAAGGACAGGCCGGCGAAACCCTCGTGTGTCTTGAGGACACGAAGCGACCCAAGGATGACAGCTTTCTGCATCCATCTCGCAAGTGCCTTGGCATATTTTTGGCACGCGGGTATTGCTTTAAGGTTACGAACCAGTGATAGTTTCGCACCTCCGAGAGCACCTATCACAAGGACAATTACTTGTACCGAATATTTTGGGTACAGTCGTTGTAGCTCTCTTTTAAGGTCTTGATACCTCTCCTCTTTTTCTTTCTCCTTTGCAGTGATGTTGTATTCGGACGGAGCCGAGAATTCGATCACGAATATAGTTCGTTTCTCGAAGTCTTGGAGAACAATGTCAGGCCTCGAGTGCCCAACGGAGACTGCTGCCCGAAAATCGTAGTTCCAGAAAATTTGGCACTTCTCGTTTCGGACAATCGACTCTATCTCTTTTGGTGCGTTCGGCAGGGCAGGGTCGCGGCCAACACCGTAAGAGCGACAAAGATGGTAATAAAGCACTCTTAGGGCCGCATTATGTCTATAGATATACGTCGTTCCCGCGTGGGTCGGACACCCTGATAGTATGTGTTCTAGGTACTCAGCGTGTGCATGACACGCTCTGCACCTATCACTGGGAACTTCTTGACATAAAATGCGCTCACGGTATGCTAAGGTGGAAATGACACCGTCCTGGCATGCGAAAATAAAACCCTCTGTACCTGAATTAAGCCCTGATGATTTGAGGAAAGCAAAAGTTTGCTCCTTCGACAAGGACTGTTTTTCTACATTTCTGTGAAAGTTTCCGTGCATTTTCTTGTCGAGTAGCTCTTGGTGAAAATTTGCAACCTCTGCTTTCTTCACTTTGGTTTTTAGAAGTGAAGCATCTAGATGAAGTAATGCACTTTCCTCACTTCTGATGTTAAAATTCAGGCCAAGGGTCTCGGCCGCTTGCTCCGCGGCTTTGTAAAGGAACGCTCCTTCGCCAATCATCTCGTGGTTCCTGACCATCTTTAGGAGAGTATCTCTGCCATTCGCAACGATGTAAGCTGTACTTAGAACAATCCGGTTATGAAGACACTGGAGATTCAGAAGTCCGCGTCCACCTTGACGGCGTGAAATATATAATTGCGGAACTGACGAATTGATATGCAAGCTTTTATGCATATGCATGACCTTACGTGTAATGACATCAAGGGCCTTAAGCTCGTTCTTCGTCCATTGAACTACCCCAAACGAGTAGAGTAGAACCGGGACGGCAAGCATGTTAGTCGCAGATACTTTGTTCAACGCCGACAGATTGGAAGACCAAATCTGTCGAAGAAGATGCTTGTATCTGCTTCGGAGAGACTCCTTCACTGATGTTATGTCCTGAATGCGGTTTTGAGGCACGCCCAGGTATGTATAGGTCTCTCCAGTATTAAGATGTCTGATAACACTTATATCCATAAGCTCAGGGTCCTTGGGAACGCCAGTAAGCTTTCCTTTCTTCAGATAAATTTTGGCACACTTGTGCGCGCCAGGCAAATCCGCCTACACCTCGACCTAATCAAATAAAACCGACAGAGGATTTGGTGACCTCAAGGAGATATCCATACATTGGTTCACTTGGTAGAAAACTAATTCTGTAGATTTGACCTTGGATTGACCTTCATTGTGACCTGATGGGTGTGAACGGACACCGAATTTGGATTCAGCGACCCCAAAAACGTATAAACAGATAGGTTTTGCAGAGTAGAAAGCTGATTTTGTAGATTTGACCTAGGACTGACCTTGGCATTGACCTGATGGGGTCAAATGGATCCCGGATTCGGATTCAGCGACCTCAAAAACATATAGATACTATGGTCTTGTTGTTCGGACCTTCCGCACTACTTTTCTTTCGTAGGGCAGTGTGGGCTGTGTAATCGCAGATTCCTCGAAAATCGGGAGCTTCTAAGGCCCATAACTCAAAAACTAATCATAGGATCGGTTTGGGCCCATGGAGATTATTGTTCAGCACGCCGAGAACATCACTTTCTAAAAGTTTCAGCCAATTTGACGGACTGATTTTTTGCATTGCTTTTGTACGGAGTCCTTTACCAGGAGTAAAATTAATCATTTTAAAATCATAATTATTTTCAATAAAATTAATTATGTTGAAGAAACGTAAAATGTTAGATTCTTCGCACTTTGAAAATTTTTTCGAAAACCACAAAGGATTTTTTTTAAGGATTTTAAGGGGCCTACACTTTATCAACTAAAATCCCTTAATATTAACTATTAATTAAGTAAGTGTACTGTATGAACTATATTGAATACACGCAAAAGTGCACAGTTAGCTGTAAACTATCTATGCACGTCTACTGTTAAGTTGAAAATCTGATCGTATTAATTGTGACGGGCACGGTTGGGAGGCTTCCATCTGTGCACTTGCACAGTTGGGAGTATCCTATCTGTGCACACCGACTTTTAAGTTGGACATTAGATCGTTTTACGTGAAACGTGCAAAATTAAAGGGCCGGATGCAATAAAGGCACATAAAATTTTCTCGTGCAAAAACGGAGTCCCCTGGAGGCTTTCAAACAAAATTTCGTATTTCAATTTTTAAAGGACATATCTGAATGTAAAAAGTTATTGTGTATCTTTTTTTCTTTAGACAAAAAGTTGTAGCTTTTTTAGTTTTCAAATTAAAGCCAAAGAGCTGACTTTTTGAAAAAATCGATTTTAATCCGTTTTTCAATTCAACTCGTGCTATTTTCGTCAGATTTTTTCAATTTTTATTGAAATTTTTAGGGAATGCGCTTTATGGTTTCCTTTGATTGCGAGGATAACAGGAATTGAAAAACATATTTTGAAAAATTGTTACTAATTTTTTTCTGATGCTCGGCGTGAATCGGACTTTTGTAACTTCCAACGTTTCGTTTACGAGGGAATTTTAAGCAAGCACAGACTTCTTGGGACAAAAATTTGAATAAAACTGTGATAAAGTTTTTTGAAAAGTCTTAGATCAAAATATGTAATAGTTTAGGAGTAGTTATGATTTTAGTGAGTATCAGCGCCTCGCTTACCGCCGCGCCACGTTCTCTCACTAGTAAGGTTTTGCTTATAATACGATATTAATTAAATTTCTTAGTGAATAACAATTTAACGAAAGTAAGTTGTAATTCTTAATTTGAATAGAAAAATGATTCAAACTTTTACCTTGTTTTTGACAGTTTTTCGTACATTTCGCGTCCATGTACTCTCGTCTCTTTTTCGTTTTCTACCTCGAAAAGCTTGAGGTTTTTTTTTTACATTTTAATATAAAACGAAAAATTGCCACTTTTTTATTAAATAACTTTTATTTAGAAAAAAATATTTAAATTAGATTCAGTGAAATTAGAGATATCCAGTGAAGAGTTGATGACTTACTGATCTGTTTTAATTGAAAAATAGATTTAGGCAAAGTGCAATGAACGTGTGCATAAGTTTCTTTACAAATTGAATGTTCAATGTCGCTTACAAGTGAAGCCGAAAGCAAGTGTAAACATTAGGTGTACATTAGAGTTTCCTACATTAAAATCTAAATAAACTGGAAAAATACGTCAAAAACTGAATATAATTCATGAGAGTTTTGTCAATTTGCTTTCGTTAAATTTTTATTCACTAAGAAATTCAATTAATATCGTATTATAAGCAAAAATTCACCAGCGAGAGAACGTGGTCCGGTGGTAAGCCCCAGACTCTAGTACACTCGAAAACTCCAGCGCTGACATTCACTAAAATCATAACTACTACTAAAATATCAAATATTTTGATTTGAAACTTTGCAAAAAACTTGATCACAGTTTTCTCCGGACTTTTGTCGCGAAAAGTCTTTGCTTGCTCAAAATTCCCTTGATAAACGAAACGCTGGAAGTTACGAAATTTCGATTCACGCCAAGCATCAATAAAAAATTAATAACAATTTTTCAAAAATACGCCCACAACGTGCACAGTTGTACCGCCGGCTCTCGAAGTGCATAATTGGGCTCGTGCAAAGAAGTCCGTCATCCGCCTGAAATCGAGAATTCAAAACAAATTCACTTTCAATTCAAAATTTATTTCAAGTAGGCATCCGCACGAAACTAGGAGTGATTTTTTTATTTTATTTAGTTACTTATCTACGTTTTAAATAATTTTGTTCAAAATTAAGTTTAATAGTAGCATTTGATGATTAATAAACGAGGTGTTGAAGGTATAATGTTAAAAATGTCTGAAACTTAACTTTATTGTGAATATGTCGGAATTAGAAACGTTATTCTCAGGGACTTTATTGGTTTCGTTATTTTCGCAATAAAATTTAAGTTTCACGCACTTATGACATTATGTTAGTACATCTAAATTTCAATTTTTCTTCCCAACCTGGCTTTAGTCGAATTTGTTCAAATATACAGGGATAATTAGTCACAACAAAAATTCCCTTAACATTTATTTTCACATTTTTTTGTCTCAACTTTCGTTCAGACGAAACGAGTTGAAGGCTAGAGCTGTGACGTTTTTGTTTGCATACTAGTAAAAGAAAGGACAGATTCAAATGTACTATGGAAGAGAACAACGCACATTATTAGGGGGCGCTTTGAAATAGTACAATATAAAATAAAAAATGAGATTCGTTTTTGGAAAAATCGAAGAAAAAAAATCGATTTACTTAAGAATCGAAAGTAGAAAAAATGGATTTAAATCCATTTTTGGACCAAAAAAATTGATCCTCAGTAGATGTACAGGGGGGTTTCTGGCCCGATTAGTATTAGTGACTATCTGTGTGTGTGTGTGTGGGTCCGTGTGAGCATTTGAGCATACCTGTGTGTGTCCGTGTGTATCCGTCTTCTAGAACATTCTCGGAGGATCCTGGAGCTTCTAGAACATTCTCCAAGGTCATGATGACGTCACAGAATAATATTGCGTAATTGTAAGAGCCGAATTGATGTCAACAGTTTCAAGGTTATTACGAGAAAAACAAGAATGATTTATTGCTTCCTTATAGAAAAAACATTCATTTTTAATGCGCAAATATGCAGGCGTATATATGTGAAATTTGGTGTGACATCCTGTTTTCGTCTATATGAATTTGATTTATTCTCACGGATCAGGTTGTATCCGATAGCTACTGCAGTTTAAGAATTTTAAGAGCCGAATTCATGTAAAAACACGTTCAAGGTTATAACGAGAAAAACAAGGATGATTTATTGCTTCCTTATAGATGAAACATTCATTTAATGTACAAAATATTCTAGAATATTCTTGATGATGTCGCCAAATTATACTGCACAATTTCTGGAAAGAATTTCTTTCGTCAACAGCATCAAGGTTATTGTAATGACGCATCACATTTTCCGTTGCAAAAATGATATCCCGAACGTGTCGATTATAATGTAGAACGTTCTGTAAAAACAGGTCCAAGGTTATAACGAGAAAAACAAGGATGATTTATTGCTTCCTTATAGATAAAACATTTATTTGATGCACAACACATTCTACAGTTGTAGTGGTTCGTGTCCGTGCTAACTTTCTAGAATATTCTTTTTGAAAAGAATTTCTTTCGTCAACAGCTTCAAGGTTATTGTAATGACGCATCACATTTTGCGTTGCAAAAATTATATCCCGAACGTGTCGATTATAGTGTAGAACGTTCTAGAAGATTGTTGTATCACATGGTGCAATATTGTGCAATGTCGAGAAACGAATTTTACGTGTTTCAACGTATAGAACATTGTTGCATCATATGCTGAAATATTGTGCAATGTCACGAAAACGAATTTTACGTGTTTCTAGATGTAGAACATTGTTGCATCATATGATGCAATAGTGTGCAATGACACGAAACGAATTTTACGTGATTCTAGGTGAATCGATTATAATGTAGAACTTTCTAGAACAATGTTGCATCATATAATACTGTGCAATTTGGGAAACGAATTTTACGTATTTCTAGGTGTATCGATTATAACGCTTCTTCATGTCAAACAATACAACAACAACACTTGAGATGAGGTCACATGCCTTTTTTATTTACAGATATATGCTTTTTTTTCAGCACCTTTTTCATGTGTTATTTAGAAAGGTCAGTTTTGCCTATTACATGTTGAAGTTTTAAAATATAAAAAAGCTAAATAAAAAATAAATATAATAAAATATTTCAAAATTGCAATCACCCACTAAAGCTACTGTATTAGTAGATGAGTAAGGCTGGGTTCTGACCCAAAAAGTAAGACGGAGTCTGGATGCGCATTATAAGACGGACTCTGGATCTCACTTTTGAGTCACTTTTACAAGATGGACTCTGGATATGTATGTATTCTCGGAGGATCCTGATGACATCATATAATAATATTGCACAATTATAAGAACCGAATTCATGTAAACAGCGTCAAGGTTATTTCTTATCGCAATTGAACAATTCATGTAAATACTTTCAAGCTTATATTTTGTTTCCTTATAGATAAACATTCATTTTATATGGAAAAGATGCAGGTGCACAGGTGAAATTTGATATGGAGGGCTATGTATGACATCCTGTTTTTTCTATATAAATTTGATTTATTGCCTCCTTATAGATAATACTTTTAACTAAAAATTCCTACCTTTATTTATTTAGTGCACATTCAACTCGTGAAGAACATTCTGCAGTCTAGAAAACTTCTGGAACTTTAGGATAAAGTGACAGATATATTATTAGAGAACATTATACTGCTAAAGTGCTTCATGTCCGTGCTCAGATTCTAGAATATTTTGATGATGTCATCCTGAATTTCTACCTTACCAACATTGATACAAGAGGGCTACCGAGCCAAATCTATGTATTTAGATGTAAGAGATCTAATAAAAGAGGGTTACTGAGTCACTTTTACAAGAGGAAGATGCATCTCTACTTTACCGGCATCAAGTCCATTTGACAGATGTCACAAAATAATAATATTGCGCAATTGCAAGTGTCAAATTTGTCTGAGAAGCTTTTCTACACGTTTCTAGAAAAAAAGTTTAAAAATATTCTACATGTAGTTTAATAATAATAATAATCCGAGGATATATAATAATGCATAATTATTAAAAGAACGGTGGTTTGTTCGATAATGGCTTTCAGTGAAAATTGTTTGATCAATGGAATAACATTCATATTTAAAAATGTTGAGGATATGAAAGGAAGAATGATAGCAGCGATGGTAATACGTATATATTGCTTTTCACGAAAAAAAGGAGAAAGAGCTCATTTTAAAAATATTTTACTCTTATTATATCACACGTAAAAATAAAAATGACGAATATACCATAGGAGAGTATGAATCCAGCCAAGACAAAGAAGCATCAAAATAAGTGCTGAAACGAGAGCTGTTGTGTCAATTTGGAGGAGTTGGGTGAATATTATAAGAATATTGATTACATTACAACAGAAACGAAGTTTTTCTTTTCAAACTAACATTTATTAGATGATCTCAATGGTTTAAATAAAGAAGCAGTTTCAAGAAGGTCCACGAAACCTCTTCTTATAATGAAGAAAATAAAAGATGAATGATAATAATATGATTCACGAAGAAGTTGCCAATGAAAATAACATCTATCATTTCACATGAATCAAAAACTTACCTTTCTAGAAAATACAGTGGATTATCACTGAAATTCATGCAGACAATTCACGAAATATAAAAACTGAATTTTAATAGGAGAATTAATTGCTTCAATTTTTATAAGTAGATTAGAAAGAAAGAAAAAACATACATAAGAGTGATAAAGTTCTTATAGCTGTATTCAAGAGTCGGAAATATACATATATTTAATCCTAAGTACATAAAAGTCAGTAGTGAAATAAAACTCTTGTTAAGGATTTTCTTGTTATTTTTAATTAATAATAATATTAATTATTATTTATGAGAAGTTGTAGGTTCCGGAAGCTACGATCATGGTTCTTTAAAGCAACCAATCCCGACGCAACTGGAACGTGTACGTCATCCGCTTCTGCTCCTTCTGTCCTAGAAGGTAAGCAAGAGCGTGAAATTTACGCGAGATAACATCGGGCAACACTGTTCCTTGGAGTCAGGTCTCTAGCCGCGGATGATCTTACGCGGCAGACGGGACAGTTGGAGATGAAGTTTCACCTCTGGATACTTTTTTAGAGCTACCGATCTTTGTAGAATGTTATGAGGGACAGTTTTGACGGACCAGATGAAGTGATCCCAGAAGAACTAATAAATGAAGCTTTCATACCTCCAAGACAGCCGATTATGAGAA
>CAKNYM010045495.1:0-41125 GCA_932195095.1 Andricus curvator
TTTCAGGGTAGGCGTGACACTACCCGATTCGGGTAGTGTTTCTAGGTTTTTCTTGTAGTTATAAATAACTACAAGTGTGGGCTCACCACACCCACGATGTGCCAACAGCACTCATGTCAGTATTCTTGAATGGTCACCCATCCAAGTACTAACCGCGTCCAACGCTGCTTAACTTCAGTGATCTGACGAGAACTGGGTTTTTCAGCGTGGTATGGCCGTTGGCCATAATAGTTGATAATTAAACTAAAAAATGTTTTTAATTTTAAATCAATAACATTTTAATTCATAAAAAAAAGATGAATTTCCAACAAATATTTGAATCCTCAGACAAGAAAGATTTTAATTTTAAACCAAACATTTGCAGTGTTAATAAAAAAAGATGAAATTTCTATCAATAAAGAGGAATTTTCGAACCAAAGAGGCGAATTTTCAACAAAATGGTTGAATTTGCAAACAAACAACATTTTTCAGTCCAGAATAAAGAAAATTTGTAGGCAAATTATAATTTGAAGGAAAAAAATTTTTGTTCACAAAATAAAAATTTTGAATAACTATTTATGTTTTCATTTTCTTTGTTCACTTTCTTTAAGGTTATATAAATATAATTTTCCTAGGTTTCTCGAGAAAATTCGAAAAGATTTTCGAAGATTATTATATTATTTATGAAGATATGTCGAAAAAGTATATAGAAAATTTCGAAGAAATTTTGTTTAAAAGTATTTTACGAAACTTTAAGATAAATTTTAATAGTTGAAAATATATTAAAGACTTTTTGATGCTTGGAAAAAATTTAAGAATATTTGATAAATGTTCGAAAATCATTTAAAATTTTAAAATATATTTAATCTCTTCAAAATTCCAAACATTTCTAAATATCTTTTTAACTGATGCGAGTTATTCCTAGAAATGTTTTAAAAAATTTTGGATTACTTTTTGACAATTTTGGAAATATTTTGTAATGTTTTGAAATCTTTCAAAATATTCTCTTGAAAAAATTTAAAAAAATTAAGAATCACTTTAAATATTTTTTAAACTTCTAAATATCTTTTAAAATGATTCGAATTTTTCCTGAAATGTTGAAAAAATTACAAAAATTGCCGTTAAATCTTCCAGATTCTTTGTTGATAATTTTGGAAATCTTTTGTAACGTTTTGAATTTTTTTTAATACTCTCTTAAAATAAATGCTGTAAAATAAAAAACCATCAAAAATTTTCCGAGAAATCATAAGACAATTTTTTTATTTTAAATTAATTTAAAACAATAATTTGATTTTCCTTCATCCTTATTCAATTTTAAAACATTTGTTCAGAACGTTAAGAACAGAATATTATTGCCTTTATTATTAAAGAATCATTTACCAATAGCCATACCACGCTGAAAAAATCAGTTCTCGTCAGATCACTGAAGTTAAGCAGCGTTGGGCGCGGTTAGCACTTGGATGGGTGACCATTCGAGAAAACTGAGTGCTGTTGGCACATCGTGGGTGTGGTGAGCCCACACTTGTAGTTATTTACTACAAGTTATCAACCTAGAAACACTACCCGAATCGGGTAGTGTCACGCCTACCCCGAAAGGGAAATGGCTTAATGGTATACATTTAGCGTTTTAAGTTTCTCTTTTAGAAATAAACTTTTAGAATTACAATTCCTCATTTGGAAATTGCGATTTTCACCTTTTGTTAATCATGGACAGATTTAAACAATACGATTTTTCAAGAAGAAAAAAATATCTTAAGTTTATTTGAAGCATACCTTATCTAATATAATCAATCTAATATTATAATCTCATACCTTATCTAATATTCAATTTTTATCTCATAAAATCGAAAAATCAAGTTTTTAAAAAACACTGAATGAGATTAAAAAATAGTAGTGGGAATCTCGGAAATGGGACAAGATATCATAAATGAGTAAAGGAACTTTTTGTAGAACTTTTTTGATGGTGCTAACTATTTTCTTATCATTATTCGTATCGGTTGTTGTTTGCAACAAAAATTCGAAAATTCGATTTTATAAAAAAAATTCTCCTGGCCACAAAAGTTATTTAGCCCGCATATAACTCACAAGGTATTTTCCTTATAATAGTACAAATTCAACAGAAAATTGGCCAAAATATAAGTGTGGGGTTTTTGAGAAAATCGATTTTTAATATTTTAAGAAAAACCGCCGCCATTTTGTTAATTTTGAACATTTTCTGAATGTTTAAAGAAAAAATTGCGGTTTTTTTGTAAACAAAGCAACAAATTTGAATACGCATAACTTCGTAAAAAAAATTTTGTTTCACAAATCGCAAAAATACGTATCGCCTAATTTCGTATACAAAAAAATATATTTTGTCCCCGAGAGAAAGGATTTTCTGTTTTTAAAAATTAATTTTTAAAGAAAATTCAAAAAGATTTTAAAACATTTCAGAAGATTTCTATGAATTCCGAGACAAAATACGGAAGAAAATGTAAAAATAGTTAATTTTTCAACCAAAAAACAACGAGTTTTCAAGAAATAATTGAATTTTCAATCAAATTATTTTCGACTGCTGGTCCCGCAGCAGAAGATAGAAGAAGGCCCTCCACGAAAGACCTCATTGAACCTGATAGAATTTGTATGAGGATCTATAAGGTTCAAAGAGTTTCAATATGGCTGCCTGTTAGGAAAAAATTTGCCAGATAGAATATCTGCTGGTTTCTAAGAGGAATTTACATATCTGTAACCAATCTGGATTTCCCATTGCAAAATGAAGTGGTTTCTTTTGGGATTTTATATAACTGTGTAACCAATTGTGATTTCCAAACTGAAAAAGTGCTGGTTTCTGTCTGGAATTCCAAAATAAATTTTTTGACATTTCGTAAAGTACCCACATCTGTTGGTTTTTATGAGGTTTTTACATAAACAGAACCTACTTGGATTTCCAGACTCAAATAGAGCTGGCTTCTATCTAGAATACCAAAATTAATTTTTCAGATCTCACTAACTACCCAAGTCTCTTGGTTTCTATGAGGTTTTTACATTAACAGAACCTACTTGGATTTCCAGACTCAAATAGAGCTGGGTTCTATCTGGAATATTAAAACTAATTTTTCAGATCTCACTAACTATTAGGAATTCCTTACTGAACCTGCTCAAATTAGACAAATCTATGAGTTTTACTCTGGAATTTACGTGACAAAGACCGCATTATTTCTCATAGATTTTTTTTCTATCAGGTTCAATGAGTTCTTTCGTGGAGGGGGGCTCTCGCACCTTGATAACGTTATACAGAGTTGGTAACTGATTAAGGAAAGAAATACCAGATGACGTTGCATTAAATAAAATTATTTAATTTTTTTGCTGTGTTTGATTATTTCGATGGGAAATTGATATTTATGAGCAAATATGATTAGATTACGAAGGAATAGTAAAGAGTAGTATCCCTGTAAGTGGGGAGTGGGACGAGCAACGTCCAAGAATTCGTTAATGCTTGCCACAAATGGAAACTTGGGGGCAAGATTGTGCACATGCGCAGTGGCGGTTGCCATGTCAACGATGTCAACACGCATTGGAAGTTTCGAACTTGTGTGTTTGAACAATTTGTGCTGTCGATTTAGAAAAATGAAATTTGAATATTTGAATGTGAATGTTTCAATAAAATTTGAAGAGTACATATTTGAAGTTTCAGGAGTGCATGAAGCTTGCAGAGTATGTGTTTGCACTAGATAACCTACACTATTTTGTTCACTGAAATTAACTTTATCCCTTACTTACGTAATCCATACATGATTATAATAATGTTATTGTAGTACTTACACTTTCTAGATCCTTTTCGTATTTTTGATGCTATTTTCGTTCTCGTTTTTAATTCAGGAACGTGATATACGCCTAACAAAATAAAAAAAACGAACATAACCTACATATGCATCGAGATGTTAAAGTATAACATAGGGGAGTGGGTATAACACGTGACTGCGAAAACAGCTCTGTGCATGTGCACGATCGTGGCAAACATTAACGAATTCTTGGATGTCGCTCGTCCCACCTCTGAGACGGATAGGATTCGGAATTTCTTCGTATCTATGCCCTATGCGGTTTTCATCGGATTCTACCTGGATACTTATACCGTTTTTGTGTCCGACTTTGAATACGGTTTTATAAGGAACTTAGTCGGTGTATTCAATTTTTTCTATCTGGTTTTTATCCGGTTATATATGCCGAAGACGGGCCACTTAGCTGACCCTAAGAATTACAGGCCAATAACTTGTCTAAACACACTGTATAAGATCTTCACAGCTATCCTAAATTATAGGATTGTTCGGACAATTGGACCTGTGTGGCGAGCGATGTATGAACAACGCGGCTCAAAGAAAGGCGTAGCAGGATTTCCCGAGAACTTGCTCATCGATAGATGTATCTGTAAAGACGCAGCATCCTATCAGCGATTTTTATCGATGACCTGGATTGATTACCGGAAAGCTTTCGATTCAACCTCCCATAGACTTATCATCTGTCTGTTGGAAAGCTTAAAGGTTCATCCACACATCGTGAGGTGCATAGAGAGATTAATGCCGCTTTGGAAAACCAGATTTACTATCTCAGCAGGAAAACATCGTGTGATCACTAACAGTATCACCTTTCAGAGAGGTGTGTTTCAGGGCGACACCATGAGCCCTATCCTCTTTTGCCTCACATTATTGCCACTATCTCTCGCACTTCGCCAAACCTGGAAACCGAAAGCATAAGGTCACTCATGTATTTTACATGGATGATCTCAAGATCTATGCTAGAAATCAAGAGAAACTACATCTAGCTCTAAAAATTGTCAAAGAGTACACTCAAGAGATTGGAATGGAGTTCGGGTTAGAGAATTGCGCTAAGGTTAATTTGAAGAAAGGAAAACTTAATGGCATCCCCGAAGATCCTGAGTTCGTTGACAGAAGCGCTATACGACACCTTTGCGCTGGAGAGACCTATACATACCTGGGCGTGCCACAGAGCCGCATTCAGGACGTGACATCTATAAAGGATACTCTCCGATGCAAACACAAACGTCTCATCCGGCGGCTATGGTCTTCCGAACTGTCGGCAAGGAACAAAGTATGTGCAAAGAACATGCTTGCCGTCCTCGTAGTACTCTATTCATTTGGAGTAGTTCCATGGACGAAGGACGAGCTCAGATTCCTCGATATCGGGTTCCGAAAGGTTATGCACATGAACAAAAGCATGCACCTTAAGTCTTCTGTTCCACGACTTTACATCTCACGCCGTCAAGGTGGTCGCGGAATACTGAATCTTGAATGTCTTCACAACAGGATTATTCTAAGTACAGCACATATAGTCGCAAATGGACAAGACCCTCTTCTTAAAATGGTCAGGAAACATAAAGCCTTTCTGTACAAAGCACCGGAGGAGGCTGCTGAAACACTCGGCCTTGACTTCAATATCAGGGGTGAGCAAAATGCATCAAATCTTATCCATCTTGAATACTCACTCCTGAAGGCCCGGATTAAGAGAGCACGGGACAAAAACTTCCGCGAACAGTTCCTCGACAAGAGGATGCACGGCATCTTCCACAGAAATGTGAAAGATCAGTCCATGTCGTATCAGCTAATGTTTGCTTTCCTTAGATCACTCGGATTGAAGTCGGGCACGGAGGGCACCATTTTGGCAGGTCAAGACGGTGTCATTTCCACTCTAGCATACCGTCGCCACATTTTGAGCCAAAACATTCCCGATGATAGCTGAAGAGCGCGTCATGCACACCCCGAGTATCTAGGACACATACTATCTAGTTCTCCAACTCATGCGGGAACGACCTACATCCAAAGGCACAATGCGGCACTATGAGTGCTTTATTACCATCTCTGTCACTCTTACGGCATTAGCCCAATTACCTCTTCGCTAAACGCTCCTAGAGAAATAGAGTCAATTGTCGAAAATGAGAAGTGCCGCATATACTGGAACTTCATATTCTCGACAATTATTTCTGTTGCGCACTCGAGGCCTGACATAGTTCTACTTGACTTCGAGAAACGAACCATGTTCGTTATCGAATTTTCGGCACCAGCTGACAAAAACGTCACAGCCAAGGAGAAAGAAAAGAAAGAGAGGTATAAAGACCTTATAACGGAGTTGCGACGGTTATACCCGAAATATTCTGTTAAGCTAATCGTCTTGATCATCGGCGTTCTTGGAGGTGCCAAGGTTTCACTGGTTAATAGCCTGAAACGCATCCCTGCGTGTCAACAAAGTGCTGAGACACTTGCGGGGAAAATGCAGAAGGCGGTCGTCCTTGGGTCGCTCCGTGTCCTCAGGGTGCACGAGACTTTTGCCGGATCATCGAATTGAGTTCGTCGCAGACTCTAACCACCCATCTCACGGTCGTGAGACGTGGTTACAGCTGAAATTTTACCGCGATTTCTCTGGGAGCAGGTGCAATTTTTCAGATTATATATATATATATATATACTATATACTATATATCTATAGTATACGTATAAGAAAACTGAGCCAATCAGCAAGAATGACACTTGGTAGCCACACTATCTCTGGACCCTCTGTAGTGTAGTCGAGAATGGCGCGACCTGGCGAACTGATGGCGGTGATGCAGCGCTACTGCGCTTGCCCTAATATTGGTGTTAGCTTTCTGGTACTGAGTTGCAGAAGGCTCATAGACTCAACGTTATTGGCTAATAACAGCATCTCTAAGCGCGTCATATATTTGACATTGCAAGACGCATCTTATTTTGACTCTAATCTTAACTATACATAGTAATATATTTTGAATAGGATTTACTAAATAAGGTGTCTTTTACAAAAGGTATTGTATTGAAATGACTCAAAGTAAGATCTATATCAAATTTAATGTGATTAGTCTATTTGACACTCATTTATAGATATAGGAATGATGTGATCTAGTAATTTACAACTAAACAGTTTATAGAAAGGGTACTTGTACTCGAGCAATAGTCACTACACGGAAAAAATTTATCCGTAAAAAGGTCACGAACTAGTAGCTAGGTCTCGGATATGAGAAAAATTCATCGAATATTTATGTATTTTCGTAAATAATCTGCGAACTTTGAGAAAGATTGACGAACTCGATATGAAAATTCTAAAACGGTTCATCACTTTTGTTTTACGTGAATAATTACAAAAATATTACGAGTGATTAAGAAAAGATTCTCAGAGCACTCACGGGCTTGCCGGACAAATCTGGGAACTAGGAATTAGGTTCGCCTGTACGTGGCCCGCACACATGCTCACCCAAACGCGCGGTGCTTGCGTGAGCTCGTATGTGTACTTCGAGCTCGTCGGATGAGTGGCTAGAAGTTTTATAATACCTATTTTGTTTGGCCTCGATGGCTGCGCGTGTTTACGCACTCCTGGTTCATATTTAGAAACTGGTGAGTCAGCAGTCTTTTAGGGTTCGAATCTTCTGAGTTGCGAATTTATAAATCAATATAAATTAAATCGCACAAATAAAATTTTTCCTCTTTATATTTTAGTCTGAAATTTTCAGGAAATTTTCGTAAGAAACTTCGAAATTTATCCATATATTTCTCATAGAAATAAGGATGTAATGTTTCATTTTTTTATCTCGTATCCGAGACCTAGCTACAATTTCGTGACCTTTCACGGATACATTTTTTCCGTGTAGTACCATAATAATCTATAATGTAATACAGCACTCTTCATAACAATTATTTCGCCATTTTTCTCAGTATAATGTAAGTTCCGACATATTTCCAGATAGGGCCACATAAGGTTCCGTTGGGCAAATAATTCCACTTTCTGTTTCCGATATCCGCTTGAAAGCCGGATAGAGCCTGATAGGAAACCATTTTCATGTTTAGACGGAAACAGACTTTTGTAATGTAAGTTTTGAAGAAGTTCCAGACAGGGTTGCATAAGATTCCGTGCGCCAAATAATTTAGTTTTCTGTTTCCGATGTTTGCTTCAAAGCCGCACAGAACCAGATAGAAACCGGTTGTTACGAACCTGAAGAGATCCAGATAGAGACGGAATAAAATCCGACGTTGGCTATCCGCACCTTTATCCGGTTTTGTATCTGACTCTATCGCATCCTATCCGTCATTTTACCTTACTTACTATTCCTTCGTGGATTAGATCTTATATAAAAAAAGCCAGTTGAAATATTGAAAAGTTATGTTTGATTATATCGATGGCAAATTGATATTTGTCAGCAAATAAAATTAGATCTTATATAAAAAAGGCAGTTGAAATATTTAAAAGTTATGTTTGATTATACTGATGGGAAATTGATATTTATCAGCAAATAAGATTAGATCTTATCCAAAAATAGGTAGTTTAAATGTTTTGAGATAATTGGAAAGTTTTAAGGTTATAACTAAATATACTGATGGGAAATTGATATTTATCAGCAGATATCATTGTACATCATCCAGAAAGGGATAGTTGGAAGAGTTTGAGGTTCTGTTTCAGTGTTTTAAACCCCTACCAATTGGTAGGGAATGTACATTTATAAGCAAATATGATTAGATCTCATCAAAAAATAGGTAGTTGGAATGTTCCCTTCCGATGAAACGGCACTGGGCCGTCAGTGCCGTTTCAGTGACTGTGCTGATTTCGGCACCTAAATGGCACTCACAGTGATGCGACGGTCATATAATGGTCCTATTGTATTCGTCACGTTATTTACGTTATTTACTACAAGAAACTTTCCACCTAGAAACACTACCCGAATTGGGTAGTGTCACGCCTACCCTGAAAGGGAAACGGCTTAATGGTATAAGTACCGGGCGGACAGTGTGATTTACAGTAGTTGGCCGCCATCAACCCGAATCCCTTTTTAAAATTTTCTTCAAATTATTAACACTTTTATTAATTTATGAATTTTCTCATTATATATATTTAATAATTATAAATTATATACTAATATATGCTATGAATACTCATTCGGAACATTCATCATACATTCGGAACGTACATAAACTAGTGGGACACAGGTGAAAATTCGGAATAAGCTATTGGCACACTGCGACATTTATTCGGAAAGAAATCGGAAAGGTTCAGAACGAAGTAAACGCAGTGGGCCACTTCGGCAAAAGCTCGGAAAGGCGTCGGAAACCTTCGGAAAGAGAAAGCGTTCGGAAAGAAACGCAAGCAAAGTTCACATAGAAATCGGAAAGGATCGGAACGGTACTTCCTTTCCGACCCTTTCCGTTTCTTCCGCTAGCAGGGGTCATCCACTCCTGCTCCTTCTATCCCAGAAGATGAACAAGAGCGGACAATTTACGCGAGAGACTTCGTACAACACTGTTCCGAGTTCTAAAATGGCTACCGTCGCGTAAAGTTCGCTGTGTGGAGCTCCGTGAATAAAACGTTATATTGTGGATTCTAAGTGTGGCGTGTTGAAATCACACGCTTCCCTGTAGTCTATACAGTTTCCTGCATCTGTGGACTCTGTTTTCTTTTGTATGGAACTTGCACCTTTGCGTTTCCCTTGCTGCTACCTCTGTGCTCGACGTACCGCTGTACTTGTGACGTCACGGTTGTGCTTTGGAGCGGGTCTCTTGCTTGTTGCCTCAAGTTTCCGTGTGATTCCTTGCTATCCTTACGCCACGAAGGAATAGTAAGGAGTAGTATCCCTGTAAGTGGAGAGTGGGACCAGCGACGTCCAAGAATTCGTTAATGCTTTCCACAAATGAAAACTCATATGCACGGTCGTGCACATGCGCACTGGCGGTTGCCATGCCAACGATGTCAACTCGTGTTTGAAGTTTCGAACTTGTGTTTTGTTTTGAACATTTCTGTGCTGCCGGTTTAGTAAAATAAAATTGTGAATGTTTCAATGTTTCTTACATTTGTTGGATCAATGGAAATGTATCGATGGTTTGCAATAATTCCGCAAACTGACCAATGCTATTTATTGCAATGTATTTCGAAAAGGGCATCACGTTATCATCGAAGTAAATTTTAACATGTAAATCAGAAAATTGTAGTACTTACACTTTCTAGATCCTTTTCGTATTTTTGATGCCATTTTCCTTCTCGATTTTAATTCAGGAACGTGATATACACCCAACAAAATAAAAACAGAAACGAACATAACCTACATATGCATCGAGATGTCAAAATATAATGTAGGGGAGTGGGTAGTGATGGGCGCTACTCGGTATTTCACAGTCATGACCAATCCTGACCGGTCATGACGGTAAAGGTTGGTAAAACGCGGTCAGACCCAAATATTTCCACCAGAAAAGGTTTTTTTATAGAGAAAAGTGATTTAGTTGTTAGGACATACCCTATACTAAACTTTTACAAAAATTTTTTCGGTTCTAAATGTTCCAGTTAATTTCAAAGTAATAAAAATTCCAAAAAGCTGAGCATAGCAGACGACACTTTTGACAGTTTCGCGCGAGTTTTGAGGAGAATTTGAAAATGACACTTTACAAATTTACAAATTACATTGAAAATCTGTTGCATTTACTAAGCAATATTTTTAAAATAATATTTAGCAGTATGCTAAGTTATTTTGAATATCATTTCAATAAATATGACACTTAAATATTAAGTTAAGTACTTTGTATCGTATAGGTTATATTCCCTAAATGAAAATATTGTTTTTTTGTCTTTAAATAAAATGGCCAACGGCCATACCACGCTGAAAACCCCAGTTCTCGTCAGATCACTGAAGTTAAGCAGCGTTGGACGCGGTTAGTACTTGGATGGGTGACCATTCAAGAATACTGACATGAGTGCTGTTGGCACATCGTGGGTGTGGTGAGCCCACACTTGTAGTTATTTATAACTACAAGAAAAACCTAGAAACACTACCCGAATCGGGTAGTGTCACGCCTACCCTGAAAGGGAAATGGTTTAATGGTATATAAATAAAATAACATTGATATCTAATTATTATGAATTTAGATTTATGAGTAATTTGTGTAAATAATTTATTATTTGTTATTATTTATATGTGACGAAATTCAATAAGGCAATTATTATCATTAAAAATGGTAACAGTGACAATACAAATAATAACAAATAATAAATTATTTACACAAATTACTCACAAATCTAAATTCATAATAATTATTTATCAATTTTATGTTATTTAAAGACAAAAAAACAGTATTTTCATTCAGGGAATATAACCTATACGATACACAGTACTTAAGCTAATGTATAAGTGTCATATTCATTGAAATGATAATCAAAATAACTTAGCACACTACTAAATATTATTTTAAAAATATTACTTAATAAATTTGTCAATTTGTAAAGTGTCATTTTCAAATTCCCCTCGAAACTCGCGCGAAACTGTCAAAAGTGTCGTCTGCTATGCTCAGCTTTTTCGCATTTTTATAACTTTGAGAATAACTGGAACATTTAGAACCGAAAAACTTTTACAAGTTTAGTAAATAGCTACTTTGTACAAGTTTAGCATAGGGAATGTCCTAACAACTAAACCACTTTTTTCTATAAAAAAAACTTTCCTGTTGGAGATATTTGGGTCTGACCGCGTTTTACCAACTTTTACCGTCATGACCGGACATTACCGGTCAGGTCAGGTATTACCACAGTCAGGCCGAGCAGTGCCCATCACTAGGAGTGGGTATAACACGTGACTGCGAAAACAGCTCTGCGCATGTGCACGACCGTGCATACGAGTTTTCATTCGTGGCAAGCATTAACGAATTCTTGGACGTCGCTTGTCCCACCTCTGCTCACCAAACACATAGGGTGATACCACTCCTTACTATTCCTTCGTGCCTTACGCCTACCCTGTGTCTACATGGGCGCTCTGTATCCGTTCACTCTCCGTGTTTCTCGGTTGATCGGAGCTCGGAGTGCAGGTGGCCAACCGTTTTGGTTACTTTGCGCGGAGATCAAATGTCCCTAGGCTGCGGTTTGCGATAAAAAATTCAATTTTCAGTTTTCAAATAAAATAAAATCATCCTTCCAAGATATTAAGTTTATGGGTACATAAAGTTTGATGTGGAAAATTTAGCCAATTTCATAAAAGTCAACCAAGAATTTTGAGATTAAAATTTCATGGGTTTTCAAAACTGCTTCAGATAGCGATTAAAAAACAAATAATTAAATTTTTGCATGAATAAAATCTTTCTACTGATATATGGGATGTTGAATAAGAATATAAAATGTTTGATCTAAAAACATTATTCTGTTCCGAAAAAATCAAAGTTAAGGATGGCGATTCAATAAATCTCACCAAAAATGAAAAATTGACGAGTTTTTCACTTTTTCAAATTATTATAATAATCTAGACAAATTTTCATTGTTATTCCCTTCTAATAGATTCTCCAAGTTTTTGTAATTTTTTCCATTTAATACATTTTAAAATATAGTTGTATTAGTAGTGTAGTGTTCAGTTTATATTATACATATATGTGTGAGAAATAAGAAATTAAATATCTACGTTTGCACGCCTGGATAAATTAAATTTTAGTAAATGAGAAAAAAAAAGGTTTTCATATTGGTTCAAACTTTTTTTTGTATATTTCGTAGAAAATGTTGATGTACATTTGATGAAAACAATTACAATGTAGTAAACAAAATTTGTTAAGTTGTCAAAAAAATTGCAGTCAAACAACTCTTCTAAAATTATTTTTAGCGACGTAGATTTAATGGAATTTTTAAAACAATTCTTTTGCATAAAAAATACACTTAAAATAATTTTTGTTACGAAAGAAATTCTTTCAAGCAATATAATTTTCTGTTATTATAATCATCACAATTCACTATTTTGCAAAAACGTGACGTTTTCCCTTTAAAAAATTGAAAACTGGCGCGGCGACAGCCATCTTGCGAACCGGCAGTGGCCGCCTAGGGACATTTGATCTCCGCGCAAAGTAACCAAAACGGTTGGCCACCTGCACTCCGAGCTCCGATCTACCGAGAAACACGGAGAGTGAACGGATACAGAGCGCCCATGTAGATACTGGGGTGCTATTCTCGAGACCACTCTAATATTTTAGCATGCTAAAATGGCTGATTTTAGAATGGTTTGCCGAAATCGGTATTCTCGAGTATTATTAGTGTACTAATTCCGATTGGCATGCTAAAATTTTAGACCACTTTGCATGGAGTGGGTCTATACCACTCTAAACGAGAAACGGCATACTAAAAGCAGACGAAAAGTGATGCATAATTGTAAAAGTAACCTCAAAACGAAATACATACGACGTATTGACAAGTGACAGTTGTGAATATGAAACATAAACTAACCTCAAAATCAAATACATAAAAAAAACACGTGTAGAACTGTGGAAATTGAAAAAATATAAATAAACCATCCAGAAGTTAATATGGCATTTCGTGATGTGATGAATGGTAGATTTATAGAAATTTTTGATAAGATTTTCGATAAGAGTGAAAGAGACGGACAGATCTATTTGTCTCTTTTACTCTCTTGAGATTCTGCTTTACGCCGACGTTTTCTGCCAACACGGGACTGCACCTTGATGCTGAAAAGCATGAAGAAGGAAGAGCTCCGCTTCACATGCGCCATAATGCTTTTGACTTCTCGGACCTACCTTTTTGCGGCGTCTACGTAAGTCAACGTTGAACGTAAACAGTATCACTTACTTCTGTAGTCAGCATTTCATTGGTCAATCCCCCGCTCCCACTCGAAAATTGATATCGGCAACGTCGCATTATAAACGGTACACCATTTTCGTTTAGAGCGGTCAAGAACCAATCTCGAGAATACCGAAATCGCTCGAAACATTTTAGTGCACCAAACAACCGCTCTAAAATTTTAGCATGCTAAAAATATTAGAGTGGTCTCGAGAATAGCACCCCAGGTTTATTCAATTCCTCGGGACTTTCTGATCACTTCCCACCAGAGTCTCCAGAACGTGGGATTTTTCGGCCCCCACCACTTTCCCATCTGGGAGCAATACATGCAAACGTAGCGTGTCGGTGAGACGGCCCTGTTACGCGTTGTGTCGGCCAACCTTGTGTAAAGCCGAAAATGCACGAGCACGAACCCGAGGCTCGGGCCGAGCTCGCCCGACTTCACGATTCGGTTTCGTTGGCTATTACGAGATTTGGGTTGATTTTTGTTTTCAAACATTCCCACCTAAAGGAAAGACTTCAAATACATGTAATAAAGTCTTGAAATATTTAATGATTATGTATTTCAGGAATTCTTATGGAATGTTTTAGAGGATCTGATTCTACAAGATATACATTATAAGATACTGGAGGTTTATAAAGTTCAAATATATTGAGTATTGTATATGGGATTTTAAGATTAGGTTAATAATATCTATCACTTTCAAGTGGTTTCATTTTTCATTATTTATGTTTTATTTTTCAATCTATTTTCAATATTGTAAAGTTAAAATGATAATAAATAATTATTATTTTTAATTTATTAAATTAATCAACATTTTTACTGTGTACTTAAGTCTGACAATTACCTTTCTTTTCATGCTATTTTAGGCTATAATCACAGTTTTGGAGATTTTAAGAGAAAAAGCCGAAAAATTATTAACTTGACCTCATATGCTTTCTTAATGTATAAAAACTTTATAAAACCTTCAATGTCTTAAAATATTCATCTCAACATTACAAAATTTAGTTTTTACAATTTTATTTTAATTGTGAAATAATTGTAATTTAAAATTAATTGTGAAATAAATTCAACGAAATTTAATTTATAAAGAAATATTGCATGATTTTAAAAGGGACAAAACAATTGTAAAGGCAAGTCTTTGTAGTATTTTAATAACTAATGAACCTTTTACAAATATTCCTAAATTTTATTTGAATATGATACACATTGACTTTTACTTTAAAAAATCTTGTTAATAGTTGGTCATTTTTTTAATTTTACGACATTTTTGTGCCATGTTTGACCTAAGGGAATAGATTTCAGGAATGAAATTATAAAAATATCTCAATTAGTTAGTGTTTGGTTGATAATTATATTTTTTGTTGAAATTTTTATTTGACAAATCTGAAATATTGAAAAATTTGTGTGAAATTTTGTCAAGAATCCTATATGAAAATTATATTTATATAAACTCAAAATAAGCACAAAAAAATTTCGAAATAAATAGTTATTCGATATTTTTATTTTGTATACAAAAATATTTTTCGCCTTAAATTATAATTTTGTTGCATTTTTTCTTCATTAAAAAATTTTTTGATTTGAAAATTTATTTATTTGGTTGAAATTTCATTCTTTGAAAGTTGATTTCAACTGTTTTTAATTTAGTATTCGAATTTTTTCATTGAAATAGCAATTATTACATTTTTCGTTGGAAATTTAGAGTTTTTGGTTGAAAATTCATCTTTTTTGGTTGAAAATTCATTTTTTTTGGTTGAAAATTCAACTGTTTAGTTAAAACTTATGTTTTTTGTTGGAATTTTGATTGACATACAGATATATTCAAAAAACCTTGAAAATTTTCTTAAGAATCTTAGGAAAATTATATTTATACCTATAACCTTAAAAATAAATAACTTAAAGAATAGTTATTCGAAATTTGTATTTTGTATTAAAAACTATTTTTTGCCTTAAGTTATAATTTGGTTTTAATTTTCCTTTTTCCTTGACTAAAAATCGTTTTTACTTGAAAATTAATTCATTTTGTTGAAAATTAATTTATTTAATGTTAAATCCAACCGTTTTTTATTTAGATTGAATTTTTGTAATTGAAATAGCAATTATCACATTTCTCGTTGAGAATTAACCTTTTTTGCCTGAAAATTAAACTATTCGGTTGAAAATCTTTTTTTGTTGTTCAAATTTTAATTTTAAATATCTGAAATGTTAGAAAATATTTCGAAATTGTTGTCAAGAATCTTAAAAAACTTATATTTATATTTATTTTTATAATTTTATTTTAATTGTAGAATAATTTTGATTGGGAATTAATTGTAAATAATTGTAAACTAAATTTAACGAAATTTAGTTTATATAGAAATATTCCATGATTTTAAAAGGACAAAACAATTTTAAAGGTAATTCTTTGAAGTATTTTAATAACTAATGAACCTTTTTTCAGAATATTTTTCCTTGATTCTGCCCTGATAGGGTCAAATATGGTACAAAAAACCGTCGTGAAATTTCAAATAAAAACTGTACTCTGTATAAATTAATTTTAAAAATGCAAAATATTAATAACTTTTATAAATATTCCTAAATTTTATTTAAATATTTTACACATTGATTTTTATTTAAAAAATTCTTGTTAATAGTTGGTCATTCTTTAAATTTTATGACATTTTTGTATCATGTTTGAGCTTAGAAAATAGATTTCAGGAATTAAATTATAAAAATATCTTCATTAGTTAGTAAAATACTATGAAAACTTGCCTTTCAAATGATTTGCCCTAAACATTAAGCAGATTAAAATACACTCAAAAAATAAAAATAAGAAAGCTAACATTTAGGAATATTTATATAAAGTATTAATATTTTTCATTTTTGAAATTAATGTATACAGAGTATAGTTTTTATTTGAAATTTTACGACGGTTTTTTGTACCATGTTTGACCCTAGGGCAGTATCAAGGAAAAATATTCTAAAAATATGTTCATTATTTATTAAAATACTAGAAAGAATTACCTTTAAAATTGTTTTGTCCCTAAAAACGTTTTTTAGTCAAGAAAGAAGAAAAATTAAAACCAAATTATAATTTAAGGCAAAAAATAATTTTTAATACAAAATAAAAATTTCGAATAACTATTTATTCTTTAAGTTATTTATTTTTAAGGTTATAGGTATAAATATAATTTATAACGCCAATCCCAGCTTTGAGGGATGCAAAGGAAGAATGACGATACAAAATTTTTGACTTACCCTTCTTTATGTTGAGGCGGCAGACACCCCTTTCGGTGTCGTTTCACAAGAACAAAATAAATCCTCAAAATTTTTTATAAATAGAAATAATTGCCCTGACTCATGGTAGAGGGATTTCGTGAGGGACAAAAAAGTTTAAACCATTTTATTTAAATTTGATAAATATTGATAAGTGACTTTATTAAAAGTAGAAAAATATATAAAGATGAAGTTGAAAGCGTTGAAATGAACAATGAATGGAAAACACTTGTTTGCCTGAAGGGTGGAGCTTGATAACGGTGTTACTTGTTCCTCGAACACTTTAGGTAATCAGACATTTTATTTTCGACAGACGCTAACTTTCTTTAATAAGAGAAAAATAGGCACAACGGAAAAAGCTTAACTTAAAAGAACAAAAAAAAAGAATTAACATTTTTCGGAATTATGCTTACCCTGGCGGACCGAACGAACGGAACGGATACGCTACAGCGTATCCTTATAGTATCCACATCGTATCCTCTCCGTATCTTGCAAGAAAAACTCATTAAAAAAGAAAGATTAACATTTCACTTGTTGAAATTCGGATTCTACGTGAAATTTTGAGTTAAAAGGTCACAGAGTAATCTTAATAGTTTTTCTTGCAACATTCAAAACTTTAAAAAAAAATAATACTTATCGATGACGTGCGCTGAAGGCGACTTTAAACGCATCGTCGTTCAGTAACAGTTAATAGGCGATATCCGTCGACGATGCGTTTGAAGTCGCCTTCAGCCCACGTTATCGATAAGTATTATATTTTTTTTAAGTTTTTAATGTGGCAAGAAAAACTATTGCGATTACTCCGTGACCTTTTAACGCAAAATTTCACGTAGAATCCGAATTTCAACAAGTGAAATGTTCATCTTCCTTTTTTAATGAGTTTTTCTTGCATGATACGGAGAGGATACGATGTGGATACTGTGAGGATACGCTGTAGCTTATCCGCTCCGTTCGTTCGGTCCGCCAGGGTAACAACTAAGAAAAGGGGTATCGTACAATATATACCGACTCTCAAAATCCACCAAAGGAAACTTAACTCACTTAAAACTCGTACACATTAAATGACGGCATTTTATCCCAAAAATAATGTAAAACTAAAACATCTTCAGGAAATAAAGACAAAATCCTAATCAGACTCAAGTAACTCACTTATAATAGAGGAACAGACTGACGCCTGCATTTCTTCCTTCGGAGAAAACCAGTGCTCCTCAGTCCAAGCTTCGTAGAGAGGGCAAACGACTCCTTTATAGGAAATTGATAAGGTACGGCAAGGCAACACAGTATTCCTCGTAAACGACCAACACGAACTGTCTTCTTGGCGTCCTTTCGTCGGCTTCCCGCTCGTCCACCTCGCTCCTCGACCAAGTCCAGCTGCCCCCCTTTTCGATCCACGTCCAGCTCTCATCGGTAGAATAGATTCCATCCTAAGCACCTTTGACAAACGTGCGTAAATTGTCACCTCGTGTCTAGTGTGCCGGTAGTGACAAAGATGGCCGCCCGTCTGTAATGACAGGTGCCGAGCCGGTTGTTATTTCGGCACTCTGCAGTTGTAGTAAATAATGATTTAACCCCGGATGACATGGGTTAAATCTCGGGTCGACGAGCGTGGTAAAGTGGGCCGTGTGTGTGGTGTGGTGGCAGTGCCTCGTTGTTAGATCGACCTGTGGGTGGAGATCGCGAAGGGCCTCCTTCTTTTCCTTGTTGGTGTTTTCGGTGATAAAAAGAACTCCAAAGTTTTCTTCAAATTCAGAGAGAGACTCCGGTCTCTCCAGGAAACAAAGGTAGGACGTCAGGTGCCCTAATACGTAAGTGACCTAGCCCTGACCTAAATTAAAGTGTACATTGTATACATGGGTAACGTCCCTTTATGCAAAAGAAAGTAACTTATACATAATTAAAATTCCTTTGTTTCACACTCATCCACATACTGCACTCTCAGACCCATTCCTTAAATGATTGAATCTCTGAGTTCCTGCTGGCCTTGGAATGTGTCGCGATCATTTTAAATAATTTAAGTATGAAGTCAGGGGAGGATGCCCAACGAGTGGTAAGCCACCTCGTTACAAATTTTCCTAAGATTCTTAAGAAAATTTTCAAGGTTTTTTGAATATTTCTATATGTGAATGAAAATTCCAACAAAAAATATAAGTTTTAACTAAACAGTTGAATTTTCAACTAAAGTTTCCGAGATGGAGACGGGGCATACCTTCTCCGTCTTCACAAAACATTTTTTTATCTTTTTACATAATTTTTACAATAGTTTCATTACAAGAACAAAAAATTCAAATCATTTTACAGCACTACCCATAAAATTTATACTTTTTTATAAATATATGGAACTCACACATAAAGAAATTCACACGGAAGTTTTAAAACTGTTTTAAGATCTGATGAGGCAAACCAGCTGGGTTTTCGAAACGTAATCGATTCGTAATTTTTCAAATATATTTTAACTATTAGTCTGGAAGATGTCGTTTTTATTAGGTTATATCCTAAGTTTCTAAATTATAAATTTTGCAGACGTAAAAAAAGAAAATTTTATTCTTCTTATACCTTAAAACTAACATCCTTTCACACCTTATCTCTAACGCCGCTCGCTCTTATCGTCTTGCCTTCCTCGCTTCGCCTCACCTCGCATGCATGTCCCTATTTTCACAATTTGCCCCGCATTACCAAACTCTGCCTCCGCGACTAATATTTAATACTTATCTACTATTTACAATATTTACATTTACTTATATTTACTTCCTCCTCTATTTACAATCTTTCCTTCTCCATTCCTCTTCCTTCTCATCTTCTCCATCTTGCCCAAGACTCCCTTCACCCATGCTACTGCCCTTTTGTCCCCCCTTTGATGCATCAATACCTCCATGCTTATCCCACACCTTTCCACCTCTACGCACTCCTCCAACCAATGCTCCACTCTTGCCTCCCCCTTCCCACATAGTTCACACATCCTCTTTTCCCTAGCGAGCCAGAACCTATCAAAACCTTCCATGCACCCACATCTCATCCTCGCTATCAGCTCCTGACTTCCTTTCTCTCCTTTTTCACACAAATATTGTGCTCTCGCCCTTGGCATAATCCACACATAGTTCCCATTAAACCTTGTCTCTCTTATTCTCTCTTCCTCTGCTGTCTTCTCTCTCTCCATGCCGTTTTTCTTAACCAACTCATATACCTTCCTTCCTTCCTCATGCATCCTTCTCACTTCATCCATCTGCAGTCCATTCGTTCTAAAATACCTTTCTCTTTCAACCTCCATCTTCCCACCCCCTCGCCTGTTCTCCTTCTCCCACCAACACTCCCTAACCAGCTTACTTCCCCCCTCTTCAAAAAATTTCTCCTCATATTTACACGCCCGACTCCCCGCTAGAATCCCTGCACTCGTTCTCCCCGTCTCCCTCCTGACAATATAATTATGTGTGTTCCTTGCCAGCCCCAGTGTCCACTTTACATACCTCTCCTGTGTCCTATTTACCTCTTCGCTTTCCTTCCACCCCCACACCTCTACTCCATACAATAGCACACTCATCACTAGTGAGTCAAACAATTTCATTCTCCTTCCAAAATCATCTGCGAATAACTTCTTTCCCAACCCCCACACCTGCCTCATCACCACATTTGCCTTCCTCACACTCTCTTTTATGTGACCATCCACTCCGCCATTCCTCCGAAACAAGAAGCCCAGGTACACAAACTCTTTCACCTCCTGCACCGCCTTTCCCTTCCACTTCCACTCCCCTCCCTTATCCCTTCCCCCTCCTTTTCTGAACACCATAACCTTGGACTTTTCCGCATTCAGTTCTAACCTGTTCTTATCCAGGTATCTTCTCAACATCTTCATCATTTGCTTTAAGGCCTCCTCGCTTTTTGCCAACAACACTATGTCATCTGCATATGCTAGTGACCAAATTCTAACCCCTCCTATCCTGACTCCTCCTACCACTCCGGCCTCCAGCTCACTTTCCATATCCGCAATTAAAATCGCAAAAAGCGTTGGGCTAAGCGGACACCCTTGTCTTAACCACCTATCCATCCAGAATCCCTCCGAAATCCCCTGCCCTCCTCTTACCTTATCTTTGGTCTCTTCATATATCTCCCTTACCCTCTCGATCAGGCCCCTCTCCACTCCCCTATCCTCCATCGCCTCCCACAACCTCCCCCTATCCACCGACGGAAACGAGCCTTTTAGATCCACAAAAAACGCGTACACTTTCGACCCCTTCTTCGCTAATTCTCTATCCACCACGTGCTGCAGAACGTAGATATTGGCGACAGTACTCCTACCTGCCCTAAAGCCCGCCTGCGCCTCCGGCAATATTCCTTTCCCCTCGACATTCTTTCGCAGCCTCTCCACCACCACCATCGCGTATACTTTATACGCCGTATTCATTAGCGTAATCACTGTATAATTTTCTTGCCTATCCTTATCTCCTTTCTTATACAGAGGCACTATTAACCCTTCTCTCCACCCTCGTGGGAATCCCTCCCCCTCCATACTTTCTTCACTACCTCCTTCAGCCTCTCCCTAACCTCTTGTGTACTAAACAGCCATGCTTCGTTCTCTACCCCATCCAGCCCTGCTGATTTTGACCTTCTTAACTTCCTTATCTGTTTCTCTATCTCCTCGTCATTCAACTCCTCCATCTCTGCCTCTCCCGTTCTTCTACTCCCATCATCTCTCTTCCTTGAATCCGAGCCCTGAAATGATTCATTAAAAAACTCCCTCCACTGCTCACTCCCTATCTTTTCGCTTATCCCTACTCTACGCTTCCTAAACCTATTTATTATTTTCCAGATGTCCCCCTATGTCTTAACATTTCCTAACTCCTCCTCCAGCTCTTTCTCCTTTTCCTGTTCTTTCTTCTTACACATCAATCTAAACCCCTTCGTCATTTCTACTTTCGCAGTACCCTCTTTCCACTTCTTATACTTCCTCTTCACCTTCCTTTTCACCATTTTACATTCCCTATCCCACCACGGCTTCACCATTCCTTTCTTCATTTTGAATACCTTCTTTTGCACGCACCCTTTCACTTTCTCTTTTAAATCCTCCCATATCTCTTCCACCGTCTCCCCTTCAAAGCGTACCTTCCCTAACTGCTCCTTATACTTCTCTATCGCCTCCCTCGTCCAGCTAACCCTCTCCCACGGCGACACTTCTTCCCCACCTTGCCTTTCGCCGCTCTCACCCCTTATCCACAACCCTAATGGCTGATGGTCTGATTCTACCCTCCCTTCTACTGCGAATCTCTCCATCTCCTCCCACCCTTGCATATTCATGACTACATAGTCTATCACCAATACCCCTACCTTACCTACATATATGTATTCTCCCTCTTCGTCCCAAGTTGCCATACCATTTGAAACTGCCCAGCCTCTATCCTTCATCCAGTCCCTTAGAATCTCCCCCTCCTTATTTATTAACTCATCCTTCGAATTCCTTTCGAAGCTCTCCCCTTCCCTGTAGAGGCCCCCTTCCCTCCCCATCCTCGCGTTAAAGTCCCCACCCAGTACCACCATACCCTCCTCTCTTTCACCTAACAGGTTTTCCACCCTTTCTTTAATTCTTTCCATCCCATCCTTATTGTACACTGTCACAAACGTACACGTTACCCCTCCTATCTTTACTTCCCTCATTCGCACCCCCTCCCCCTCTTCCTCTCCGTGAGCTTCTTCCTCTAATCCATCTCTAACTCCCGTTATAATTCCCCCACTAGCCCTTCCTTTCTTTTTCACTCCAAGCGCCTCTTGGAGACTCCACCTATACCCCCTTCGGCAGCTTTGGCTCTATTCTATCCCATTCCTTTCTTTCCACCCACGTCTCTACCAGCCCCACCACATCAAATTCCTGGATATACCTCCAGAACTCCTCATCCTTCTCCTTTACCCCTGCTACGTTCCAGTAAAGCACCTTCACAACTCCTCTACCCTGCATTACCCCCACCCCCTACTTCCTACGAAACAAATTCCCCTGGATTTCCTTCAACACCTCTTTCTCCTCGTGCCACACCCACATTTTCTCGTCTATTTTTATTTTCCGATATCCTACCTTCGCCGATCTCCCTTCACTCCTCTCCCTCCTAGCCCTGTCGTACAGCATTCTCTGTACATCCCTTTCCTTTCTCGTCAAATCGTGATCGATGAAAACTTCCTTATCCTTTATCCTATTTTTATTTCGCATTACCCCCAATTTTTCTTCCCAGCTTTCCAACTCCACAACCGCCACTTCTTTCTCCTTTCTCCCCTCCAACTTAACTTTCCCTACCCTGCCTTCATCCCACCCTATGCTCTGTAGCAGCGCTTCCACGCCCTCCCTTTCTTCCCCGCTCCTCAGGTTCAACCCTCTTATCACAATATTATTTCTCCTGTCTGCCTTCTCCTTTCTCTCCATTCTCAACTCCATTGCCCTTATCCTTTCCCTATCCGCCCTCTCTACCTTTTCATTCCTATGCTCTCCCACTTTCTCTTCAATCATATTCCCTACCCTCTCCCAAATACCTTTAATCTCGTCCCCGCTACCCCCGTCTCCTATTTCCATTTCCGTCCTGCCCTCCACCTTCTCAAGCCTTTTTTTCGTCCTTTCTTTCCACACCCTAATCTCCTCTTCCATCTGTTGTATTTTAACTTCTTTTTCTTTTCTTTCCCTCTCTAACCCATCTACTCTCTCTCTCAGCTCTTTCACCTCCTTTTCCCATTTCTCATCTCTGATTCTCAAGTCCTCCCTCATGCCTTCCATCTGCTCCTTGTTCCCCCTCAGATCCTCCCTCAGCACCCTGATCCCGCCTAACAGCATCCCGAGAGCCTCCTTTTCCAACTTCCCCTCCATTTTTGGGGGCTCTCGACCTCGCTTTTCTCCGGACTCTCTTGGCTGTCTGTCTTTCTCTTCAAGAGATCCTCCCCGTCACTTGAGCTAGTCTCTCTCTCCCTTATCTTCTCGCTTCCTTCTTTCCCACCGTTCCGCTTTCACCCTCTCCCCGACGCACCGCTCGACACCGGGCCACGCGCTGTTGGCCGTCGTGGCTTGTGGAAAATTCCCTCCCCGTCGGTTTCACTACCAGCACTGCCAGTACTCTCGCTGCCCACCTCCCGCTCTGCCGCCGGTAACTGGGATCTCTCCATGCAGGAACCTGCCGCAACCGACAGATGTCTCTGCAGAATGTTGGCGTCTTTCGCCGCCAAATTTTCCTTTTATTTCCCTCGAAAGCCCTCGACTCCGGACCACGAACTCCCCCGATTACTTGCCAACCTAACCTAACTTTCCCTATCTAACTAAATCCTACCTCACACCCACGCTGAAACTTACTTTTGTATCTCCCCAATTCACCCCACACAACCCTACTCACCTCCTCGGCTTCCACCCTCACACTCCACTCACACCTTCCACACAAATTCCGTAAAATCCTCTCAATACCTGTCACTAAACACGTTCTCACTTTCGCCACCAACATGCAAGTCCGAATTTTTAATTAAAAACAGTTGAAATCAACTTTCAAAGAATGAAATTTCAACCAAATAAATAAATTTTCAAATCAAAAAATTTGTTAATGAAGAAAAAAGAAAAATTTCAACAAAATTATAATTTAAGGCGAAAAATATTCTTGTATACAAAATAAAAATATCGAATAACTATTTATTTCTAATCTTTTTCTTTGCTTATTTTAAGTTTATATAAATATAATTTTCATATAGGATTCTTGACAAAATTTCACGAAATTTTTCAATATTTCAGATTTGTCAAATAAAAATTTCAACAAAAAATATAATTATCAACCAAACACTAACTAATTGAGATATTTTTATAATTTCATTCCTGAAATCTATTCCCTTAGGTCAAACATGGTACAAAAATGTCGTAAAATTTAAAAAATGAACAACTATATTAACAAGAATTTTTAAAGTAAAAGTCAATGTGTATCATATTCAAATAAAATTTAGTAATATTTATGAAAGGTGTTAATATCTTTCATTTTTTAAATTAATGTATACAGGGTACAGTTTTTATTGGAAATTTCACGACAGTTTTTTGTACCATGTTTGACCCTATCAGGGCAGAATCAAGGAAAAATATTCTGAAAATATGTTCATTAGTTATTAAAATACTACAAAGACTTACCTTGAAAATTGTTTTTGTCCTTTAAAAATCATGAGATATTTCTTTATAAAATAAATTTTGTTATATTTATTTCACAATTAATTTTAAATTACAATTATTTCACAATTAAAATAAAATTGTAAGAACTAAATTCTGTAATGTTGAGATGAATATTTTAAGACATTAAAGGTTTTATGAAGTTTTTATACATTAAAAAAGCATATGAGGTCAAGGTAATAATTTTTCGGCTTTTTCTCTTAAAATCTCCAAAATTGTGATTATAGCCTAAAATAGCATGAACAGAAAGGTAATTGTCAGAGGTGAGTACACAGTAAAAATGTTGATTAATTTAATAAATTAAAAATAATAATTGTTTATTATCATTTTAACTTTGCAATATTTAAAATCGATTGAAAAATAAAACATTAATAATAAAAAATGAAACCACTTAAAAGTGATAAATATTAATAACCTAATCTTAAAATCCCATATACATTCCTGAAAGATATAATCATTAAATATTTCAAGACTTCATTACATGTATTTGAAGTCTTTCTTTCAGGTGTGAATTTTTGAAAACAAAAATCAACCCAAACCTCCTAATAGTCAACGAAACCGAATCGTGAAGCCGAGCGAGCTCGGCCCGAGCCTCGGGTTCGTGCTCGTCCTTTTTCGGCTTTACACGAGGTTGGCCGACGCAACGCGTAACAGAGCCGTCTCACCGACACGCTACGTTTGCATGTGTTGCTCCCAGATGGGAAAGTGGTGGGGGCCGAAAAATCCCTTGTTCTGGAGACTCTGCTTCCCACGCTTTTTGCTTACGGAATTTTGAGTGATTCCTGCGGTTTGTGAGTGCGTAATCTTTTAGCGTTTGAGAACTTTCGCGCCTTTTTCTGTGATGCCACGCTATGAACAATCATTGGCAGCGTGGATGCAAGGCCTGTAATTTTGCTTGTCCTACTAAAGGCTACTTATTGCTCATAATTCTCCCATGATTATATACCGTATGTACGCTCCCTTTGTCTCCCAACCTATCCACGTTGCATAACCCTTCCTCAGCTGTCATTTTTCCTTTAGGACTCCCTTTAACCAATTCAAAATGGTATTTCCTTAGTTTCCTCTATCCTTTCCTTCTAATTTTCCGTTTTTTTTGTTCTTTTTTCCAGCGAATCATTTTCAAGTTGCTCTTTTTGGTAACTAACCATGGTTGTAGCTTTTATTATTTTGTAATTTGATCCTTTTTTTTTTATTTATTTTTTTTTTGGCTTATTCCTGCGTTATTCTGCAGCTTCACTAATTTACATGTGCACCCTGCTTGCCTATTATTTATTATTTTTTTCCAAATAGTTATTTGACTAATCCTAAGCTATGCTTATTAATGCTGCGCTTGTTTAGGTATGTATGTTTAATTTTATTTCAGGTTAAGGGGTTCATCCCGTGTGACCGTTTCAAAAAATCGATTTTTTTTTGCATAAATCCAATCTAGAGCATGTATAGAATATACTGGTAAAATAATTTTCAAAAATTCGAAGTCGTTGGAAAGTTACAGCAGTAAGAAGTTAAGGTGTTTAGAGCGCACGGCCCACAGTGGGGCGAAATGGAAAAACGATGTTTAAAATAATCTGTAACTCGCAATTCTTCATCGATTTTCAACTTTTTTTTCAAAAAATTCAGCATTAAATTCTTAAGAAACATGTCGAGGCCGATTTTTTATTTTTTTTTTAATTTATATAGAACTGCAAATATCGAAAAAATGTTGATTTACAAATTTTTTTTTTAATTCTCTGTAAACATTTTTTTAGTGGCATCAGGCCTCAGGTTTGATGCGCAAGGGTCAGTGAAAGAAAAAAAATTTGTTGTTATGTCAAGTTATTTGTTATAAACAAATATTTGCAACAAATAGCCAGTATGATGGATTATGTTTTTGTGCAGTATATTTATGCATCGAAATCGCTCGTTCTGAGCAACGAGGTGACATGTGATCATGCAAATATGATTTCCGATATCATTTGTTAACTTTAACAACAAATAATATAAACAAATGCATGATTTGAACAGTTTTAGGCAGAAACAAACCGTATTTTCTTCCGATTGTCCTCGAATCTCATTGCCAGTGATACACATTGATGTATTACTGTCACCTAAAATAATTTGTTTAATTTATCAACAATTATTATAAACAAATGCATGATCTGAACAGTTTTAGGCAGAAACAAACCGAATTTTCTCCCGATTGCCCTCGAATCTCATTGCCTGTGATACACATTGATGTATTTTTGTCATCTGAAATAATTTGTTGATATTATCAACAATTATTATAAACAAATGCATGATCTAAACAGTTTTAGGCAGAAACAAACCGAATTTTCTTTCGATTATCTTCGAATCTCATTGCCTGTGATGCAAATTGATATATTTTTGTCATCCGATATCATTTTTTAACTTTATCAACAAATAATATAAACAATTGCATCATTTGAATAGTTTTAGGCAGAAACGAACCGAATTTTCTTCCGATTGCCTTCGAATCTCATTGCCTGCGATGCTCATTGATATTTTTTTGACTCAAAATATCATTCAACATTTTTATGAACGAATCATTTGAACAAATTCCTATTATGGACATTTCATAATTCCAGTCCTCATTTCAAGAACGATTTATTCTAGAATCAAGAGCTCAAGAGCTTTAGGATGAAAATCACTATCTATATGTGTCCAGCTTCCTCTTAGATGTGACAAGTATGCATCAGATGAGATGAGTAATTTATGCAATAGATCAGTATTAGTGGCTAACCGACTGCACTTACGAGTATTGAATTCGCGGAATCGTTTACAATCTTTATTACGGGCTTCTTGAGCTTCTTCAGATAAGAGGCCGATGGGAATGCTGAACGATTTGATTATCTCCGCTCCGTGCAAAAGAATTTTGTGAACAGATGATGGCATATAATACCATTTATACAATTCTACATACATTCGTGCAGTTTCGAGAGCATAGTTTTCGAATTTCTCTGAATCGATTTTTTGACCACAAGAAAGAACCTGCAAACTTATGCTAAATCGCTCGATCAAGCGAACATCAACACCTGTGATCTTTGCTGTCGATTCAGGATCTTGAAAAAATTTTCGAGCAGTATTCCCATCATTTCATGTTCCTGCTCCATGCTTGGGTATGTCGATAATTAAACCCATCTCTTTCCGAAATTCTAGCCTGGATTCTTAATCTCGTGGTCTTCATTTGCGTTTTTTGCTCATTGGTGCTCGCTTGCCATTTGCAAAAATATAAGCGATAAGCAATATTGAGGATAAGAACCATGAAACGTATTTTAGCGTGGAGTGGTGAAAGGCCAAGCTCATAATCTTTCTCAAGAACATCTTTTTTCAACACTCGATTCAGATCATTCATTTCTGAAGGTTTCGCTTTGCACAAATGGCATGTTGCTGCACTTGGCGTTTCTGTGAGATTTTGGGCTACTTTACCATCCAGCATAGTCAATAGCATCTCATAATCAACCTTGTACCTAAATTTGCCAATTGTGATTTTATTCGGTGAAAGTTGTTTTATTTCCTCTTTTATACCGCCGATCTCAGATCTCGTCAATTCGGGAGTCTCTTTGGCAAATTGAAATGCTATCGGTATGCAGAATTTGGTAGATCCCGGGTGAGGGTTCTTCCAAATCACTTCAGTTTCAGAATCCAACAAAATGGGTACCATCGAGACCATGAAAATACTCTCATCAGACTGCATGCCATCCGGGAGATTTTGTTTGTAAACACTTTGGTCTGATGCCCCATCACAACCGTATTTTAGGTGTAGTGTCAGAGACTTGACGTTTTTCTCTATTATGGAACTCTTGATTGTAGGAATCTCTGTCAAACGTTTTGCCGTATGATCCAGCAGTTCTTGTAACTTAATAGAGACACTCTGACCAGTAATAGTAAGTGCTGAATCGGGAGGATAACATCGCTTCCTTGCATCGAGCAAATTTTTATACGGGACAAAAATGTCTGCATTTTTGGCTTTCGCTTTGAAGCGAATTATTTCATACTGATGCTTAGAAAGCTTTGCATCTTCAATTAATGCAATAGCTTCGTCATCAGAGAATCTGATGATGCTCTCCTCAATCTCATTTTTACCTGCATCATTCAAAAGTCGAGTTATTTTGTTCGCTAATTTTGTGTTTCCAGCAGCTCTCAGATTTCTAAGAAAGGCTAGTTGAATCTCAAGTTCAGAATATCATTCCTGAATTTCTTGAAGCTTCCTTCTTTTCGTGGACGTAGAGCTGCTTGAAAAATCTTCATTAGAACGTCTACCGATCGTTGGTGTAGTTAAAGCAACAGTGAATTTCGTGAGGAGCCATTTGCCTTGTAATTCCAAAGCATTACAGATAAATCAGTGTCGTTCATTTTGTGATTTTGCCTTGCAATATCACACAAGCTCTCTATTGGTACCTCCAGAGAATTCATGTTAACGCGTAAATTAAAATAAATAAAATAACAATTTTAAAAATAATGAAAAAATGAACGAAGAAATTTCGTGATACTTAAAACCTATGGAAAAGAAAATTAAAGAAACAAAAAAAATAGTTGATATCTCTGAACTTCAGGAGATAAAACAATAATTCGTGAGTGACAAATAACTTTGTGATATAAGTGTCAACTTCCTACATCACCTTAAATATAAGAATATGAATATTCAATATCATCAGAACATTATTTCCAGTTAACAGAACAGAATGAATACACTGTTAGAAAAATCTCTACTAAATTTAGTATACATGTAATGGAAGCAAAAATGCATAACATGAAATTAAATTTAGTATACCAGCGTACAGTAAATTTAATATATTTATACTGAATCGAGTACACGCGTATACTAAATTTGATATACGTGTATACTAAATTCAGTATGAATATACTAAATTTACTGTACGCTGGTATACTAAATTTAATTTCATGTTATGCATTTTTGCTTCCATTACATGTATACTAAATTTAGTAGAGATTTTTCTAACAGTGTATCTTTGCGAGATTCTCTTGTTCTCTACTCGAGTATTCAATACAAAATGTCTGAACGTTAAGCTGTTTCCTCTCGTTGAACAAGAATCACGCATGCGCATATAACATGTGTTGCCATCTGGTGGCGACAGGCAAAATATCTTATATAATGGTAATATGGCGGCGAATTTAAGTCAAAAAATGATAGGAAAATAAGAAATTGAAAGGAAGGACGATCTTACTCTACACTGGAATGTCCAAACCATGGATTTGTTGATTCATATTTATATTATTCGTTGATGAAGTTAACGGGTTATATCATTTAATAAGACTTGAAGACAATCAGAAGAAAATTCGGTTCGTTTTTACCATAAACTGTTCAAATCAGGCATTTACTTATATTATTTGTTGATAAATTCAACAAATTATATCAGATAACAAAAATAAATCAATGTGCATCACAGGCAATGAGATTCGAAGACAATCGGAAGAAAATTCGGTTTGTTTCTGTCTAAAACTGTTCAGATCATGCATTTGCTTATAATAATTGTTGATCAATTTAACAAATTTTTTCAGATGACAAAAATACATCACTGTATATCATCGGCAATGAGATTCGAAGGCAATCGGAAGAAAATTTGGTTCGTTTCTGCCTAAAACTATTCAAATCAGGCAATTGTTTATATTATTTGTTGATCAAGTTAAAAAATGATATCGGATGACAAAAATATATCAATTTGCATCACAAGCAATGAGATTCGAAGATAATCGAAAGAAAATTCGGTTTGTTTCTGCCTAAAACTGTTTAGATCATGCATTTGTTTATAATAATTGTTGATAATATCAACAAATTATTTCAGATGACAAAAATACATCAATGTGTATCACAGGCAATGAGATTCGAGGGTAATCGGGAGAAAATTCGGTTTTTTTCTGCCTAAAACTGTTCAGATCATGCATTTGCTTATAATAATTGTTGATAAATTAAAAAAATTATTTTAGGTGACAATAATACATCAATGTGTATCACTGGCAATGAGATTCGAGGACAATCGGAAGAAAATACGGTTTGTTTCTGCCTAAAACTGTTCAAATCATGCATTTGTTTATATTATTTGTTGTTAAAGTTAACAAATGATATCGGACATCACATTTTCATGATCACATGTCACCTCGTTGCTCAGAACGAGCGATTTCGATGCATAAATATACTTCACAAAAACATAATCCATCATACTGGCTATTTGTTGCAAATATTTGTTTATAACAAATAACTTGACATAACAACAAATTTTTTTTCTTTCACTGACCCTTGCGCATCAAACCTGAGGCCTGATGCCACTAAAAAAATGTTTACAGAGAATTAAAAAAAAAATTTGTAAATCAACATTTTTTCGATATTTGCAGTTCTATATAAATTAAAAAAAAAATAAAAAATCGGCCTCGACATGTTTCTTAAGAATTTAATGCTGAATTTTTTGAAAAAAAAAGTTGAAAATCGATGAAGAATTGCGAGTTACAGATTATTTTGAACATCGTTTTTCCATTTCGCCCCACTGTGCGGCCGACCGCTCGACGGGGCGGGAAACAAGAGCTATTGCGTACCTTCGGATTTGTACCAGAGGCCGATTCTATTCACACGCAGATATACGCACACATATCTAGAGGGGCACTGCTGTCCTGAAAGTCTGAAACTCAAATTGAATGTAACGGTTCCTTAGTTTTGGCTTTACAGTCAGCGGCATAACAGCTATAACACCCGAACTTTCAAACGCGTTTTTCTCGAAACTACATTTTTTAAACTGGCGTCCATGATTTCTCAAAAACGGTACAATCAATTGCTTTCAAATTTTAATGGCACATTCAGCACACGTACGGCTATCGCCGGAACTAGGATTTTTTAAAAATATTGAATCGTTTTCTTTTCATAAAGAAATAGTTGCAAAAAATCATCAAATTTTGGGTCTTAAGGTTTAAAAGCATATAGAAAATTGAATTTTTAAGATATTCAAAAAATCCTAGTTCCGGCCATAGTCGTCCACTTATAGATTAACATCCAATTTTGTTTTTTGATTTCAGATAAGCCACTCCGACAGAATCATGGACGCCGTTTACCTACCTTTTTTTTGCTCTGTGTGTTTTTTAATTTCGCTACAAAAAATTTCGAAAAAACCTTAACCCTCAACCGTTCGCGTGGACGGTCAAGTGACCGCGTTTTTGGAATTTCGAATATCGCGCTCACCAGTGAGCTTTGGGTGAGATGGGATGCGCATGTATTCTTTAGTTACACTCACGACCGCTATTTCCGGCACAAGTTAGATTGACCCACCCCCCTCATCCCACTTGAAACAGTTCCAAACACGGAGACGCAAGGTCGGGCGGTCTGGTGATAGTCGTGCGAACGCCGGCGGGATTTTTTTTGTCACATTGGCGGTCTGATGACGATCGTGCGAACGCCGAGGGGCATTTTTTTCTTCACACTGGCGGTCTCGTGACAGTCCTGCGAACACCGAGGGGAATTTTTCTCGTCACATTGGCGGTCTGGTGACAGTCGTACATATGCCAAGGGGGATTTTTTTACCGTTGTATAAATAAAGAATTTTGATCAAAAAGGTGTTTTCCGGGTTGTATCAGAGTTTCTTTGCTTTCATGGCAGTAAATAATTCAAGAAAAGTAAAGAAAACAGCATGGTAATCATGAAAAAACGTGGACGGTCAACTGACCGTCGCGCGATCGCCCGTGTGACTCAAGTTGGCGCGAACGCATGAAGGTTAAAAAAAGGCAATAAATTTCCGTAGATGAGTCTTTCAGCTTGGCGCCATGTCCTGCTTCAGAAATTCTTTGGGCCTGGGAAAGAATAGAACTCAGAGTGATTCCCAATCGGCCTCTTTGGGCAGAGGCTTACGGAGGGTCCCCCCTCTTGAAGTCCCGACTGATTTGGGGATGGATGGTTCGCCTAGGGCTAACACACTCATTAATTATGGTGCCAGTGGGTCTAATGCAACCCCATCCCAGTCTACACGTTCCCCTTCCAAAAAAGCTAACAACAACAAAAAATCTTCGCTCTCCTAACCAGTCTGAGGAAATTACCGGTCTTAAGGAGTTTAAGAAGAGTAAGAATAAGGGCTCGTCCTCTTATTCCTTCTCTTCCACGATAAAAATACGTGCTCTCTCTTCTCTCTCGTCAGAGCAAATGGACCAGACGAGTCCGCCGAAGGATCTATTTTCTTCCTTTGTATCCTCCCAGCGGAATGAAACTGGGAATGCTGTGATGCCAGTTTCTAAAGTGTTGGATAATATCCCTCCGGAGTTTCTTCTCTGGGCAATGAACCCGGATTCTTCCAACATTCGTTTCTCTGAGTCCTTTTCTCCTCCCTACATAGTACTCATGGAAAACTTGAATCCCAACAGAAGTATGGGTAGGTATGATGCCCTTGCCCTGGCTGACTCAATCGATGCGGTTATAAGTGGGGGTAGGAAGATCTTTAGGAATGCTCAAAACCAAGTCAAGATTTTTTGTGACGATTGGAGGGATGCTAATCTTCTGCTTGACTCTCCGGACCTAAAAATTGGAGGTCATAGGCTATTTATCCCTGAATCTCTGATCAAGAAAAAGGCCTTCATCAGAGATGTAGCCACCACCTATTCTGCGGATATTTATAATCGTATCGACCCGTCTATCAAGGAAACTGTTCTTGCGGTTAGTTGCAGAACTAACCTTGACGGTTCTCCCACTGATATGGTTGAGTTTTCCTTATCAGTGGGGAGAGTCCCACGTAACATCTTTCTCTCAGGCTTCTCCTTTGCTCTCTTACCTGTTATCCCCTCTCCACGTAGATGTTTTATGTCCCAGCGTTTTAGACATGTTGCTAACCAGTGTAGGGGTACTAGACGGGTTTGCGAATTCTGTGGGGAGTTCCACCAAACAAATGAGTGCCCTAACGTGCTCGTTAATGCCCGGTGTGCCAACTGTTGGGACTCTCACCTTACTTCTTCAAGGACCTACCCAGTCTATCTGTATGAATTTGAAATCATGAGATTCAGGTACTGGAATGACTGTGACTTTGATGAGGCCGTCCTATCGCGGGGAGTTATCAGACCTCAGCTCAGGTTGAGCTCTGTCCCTCAGCAAGATCCCAGGACTGTTGTGCCGAATATCAGCCCAGTCAATCCACGCTCGTCGGGTGCTCGTCTGGACGAGGTTTGTCCTACTGTCGCTTATGTTCCGAGAGCCCCCTCTTCCGCTCCCACAGTAGTGGATATAGCTGATGGCTCGGAATTTCAAAATTATTCGGGTTTAGAGGAGATTGTTGATAACCTGATTGATGCGTCCCAAGCCAGCATGAATTCTATTAAATCACTTCTGGATAGTCCTCTTTATGTCGTGGGTGTCTTGGATGTAACTCATTCCACATCCTGTTCTTCTTCCAATCGCTTTAACGTCAAGAACCTTGATTTTTCACTCTTTCGGAAAGGTACAGAGGATCTCATCCCGGATTTGGTCCTGGCCTTGCAAGAGGGAGTAAATCCTACGACTGTTTATGATCAGTTCGTAAACTCAGTCTTTCGTATTTTGATTGATTATGGGGCCTATCGTTCTAATTCCCGCAGAAGTAGACGTAAGATCCAGCTGCTCTGGTGGAATAAGGACTGTGATGAGGCGTTTGCTAGAAGACGTGATGCCTTAAAGAGGTATCTGGTTAACCAGTCCAGAGAGGGTGTTCTGGAGGCAAGGCCGGTTGACAATGAAGTCAACAAATTCCTCCGTAATCAGAAGTACTGCTCCTTTCGTCAGTTCTGTGACTCTCTCAATCCTTCGAGTTGTGTTCCCCGGGAGTGTGGTGTTGGTGTCTCTCAGGGAGGAGTCCTGTCACCCATCTTGTTTAATCTGGATCTGCGTAAACTTGGTGATCATTTGCCTGATGGGGTGAGGGCCAGTCAGTACGCTGATGACCTGCTCCTAATTGTAAGATGCAGGGATATCATGAAGGCTTTGGCTCTTCTTAAGGAAGCTATTGAAGCTTTAATCCCATGGCTCGGTTGGTTGGGCCTCTCTATCTCTTTCCCGAAGTCCCCGTTATGTGTTTTCACTAGATCTCGGATGGTTCTGGAGGAGATCTTCCTACAGATTGGTGGTCACTTGATTGTTTGTCAGTCGCCCGTTTGTACTTGGGGATTCTGTTGGACATGCACCTGACCTGGGTTCCACACATTAAATATGTCGCGGGGAACGCCTTGAGAGCCATTAGCGTTTTGCGGGTTATTGCTAGAGTCTCCTGGGGTGCTGATCCTGCGATTTTGAGTACTGTATATAGGAATTTGATTAGGGCCTGTCTCGACTGGGGTGCTCCCCTCTTTGCTTGTGCGAGTGCTTCAGCCTTGAGCATTCTTGACCGTGTTCAGTACCAGGCGCTCAGAGTTCTTTTGTGCTGTATGAGCTCTACTCCCATCTCCGTCCTCCTGGCTGAGGCGAAAGAGCCCCCTCTTGCTCTGAGGTCTTACCTCTCTGATCGCTCGCTGCTGAGAAATTTCAGTTGGAGGAATAATCTGTTGATTCCGAAACTTCAGTTAGTTGCTAAAAAATGCAATAAGGACGAGGGAAGATTCACGAGGCGTAGGAAATGCAGGAAATTTAGACTCAGAGCTGATAAATCTGCCCTGGTTTCTTCCTCTAATTCGATCCATGGGGTGCTGATGACTTGTGGTAGATCTCTCAGACCTTCCTACTTCGATGATGCCTGGGAGGAGCTCCTTCAAAAGGTTGAGATTGACTGTGTCTCGGGTGGGCTTATCAGGGCTTCTGTCGATCCGCAAGAGGCGTTCAACAGGCTGGTCTCCGCGTCCTATCCGGACTCCGTGAGAATATTCACTGATGGCTCTGTGGATCCCGGCACCGATCGGGTTGGCTCTGCCTTTTGTATTCCTGAGATGGTCTACAGTTTTGGGCTTCTCTTGGAGGAGGGCTCTTCTATCAAGTCTGCGGAGCTTTATGCTATTTTTTCAGCACTGAAATATATTCTGAATATGAATATTTCTGCTTGTGTAATTTTCTCGGACTCTTCGTCGGCGGTTAATTGCATCGAGAACCGCTTTTCGGACCCCCAAGGGTCAACCCTGGCCCGTAAGATGAGGCATTTACTTTTCCGGGCGTTCTCTCGCGTTTTGACGGTTGGTTTGTTTTGGATTCCGGCTCATGTCGGCATCGACGGTAATGAGCGCGCTGACGGGTTCGCTAAGGCAGCGTTCTCTCTGAATTTCAGAATTAGGTCCGGCTTGCATATAGCCGATGTCTTAGGGCTTATAAAAGGTGATTTCGAATTCTGGAAGAGTTAGCTGTGGCCTTATTGTAAGAAACTTGATAATCATAGGGAGTACTTTAAGCGGGTAGCATTCAAAACTAGAAGACCATGGTTTGTGGGCTTTTGTTTTCAGAAGCGTTTTATCAACTTGGTGACTAGACTTAGATCCTCCCATATATGTACGGGCTCTCATTTTCGAAGGATAGGTTGGAATCTCCCTGTTGACTGCGATTGCGTGGCTGAGCTGAGAGACTTGCCCCACCTCCTTTTTGAGTGGCCTCATCTCTCTGAGGGCCGTCCTTCCTTTTTTGGATTTCTTGATCGAAAATTCCCGGGTATATCCCCTGAAGAGGTTGACATTAATGATCTCCTGTTTGAACCGGATGGTGAAGTAATAAGCGAGTTGGGTGGGTTCTTTAGTAAGGGTAATGTTATTCTGTAACTTCCCTGAAGGATTTTTGTCGTGAAAATGTTTCGCTTTATACTTTTCCTTCCCACATATACCTTCCCCTCCCTGATATGTATACCTTCCGCTGCCTGGCGTGTATACCTTCCCGTCCCTGGTGTGCTACGTCTTGGTGCGTCTCCTTACTGTATCTCGCCTTTGGAACGAGCCAGTGGCATGTGTTATGTAGTGGCCTAAACATTCAGTGGCAACTGGATGTTGATTGGATTTTTAAAATAACTTTCCCATCTGTGTGTTAGTTCTGGCCATTTGCTGTACAGCAAGAAGCCACAAACAAGAAGAAGAAGAAGACAACACTGTTCCTTGGATTCCGGTCTCTAGCCGCGGATGGCCTTACGCCCTGCCGATTGAACGGCACTCAAACGGCACTGCCCAGTGCCGTTTCAGTGCTGCTCGTTTAAATCTACTCAGATTCCAGTTTTAAATGCCTGCCGAAGTTCCCTTTATACCTGCGAATAGGCTACCAAGTAGACCAGCTGAAAGGGATTAAAATTTGTAAAATTTTGAACTTACCTCTGCGAAAGTTAGAAATTCAGAATCTATGGGTTTCGATAATTTCAGATATCTAACTTTTTTTGAAAAGTTGAAAATTGGAATGAACATAATGTATCTCGTAACTGGAATGAGATACGCCAAAACAGACGACATTTTCGAATTCAACTTCAGAATAGTATATTAGTATATAATTTATAAGTATAAATTATATACAGGCGTTTCCCTTGGGCCATGAACTTTCTTTGAAATTTCCATCCCAATTCCAATTTCCACCTCATAATTACTATCTTCATCATCACTTTCTAAGATTTTTATAAACATCATCGTTTGCAAGTCATTCGTTTGATGCAATTATGGTGCAATTATGACTCTGTCCTTCTGACCGGTGCAGGCAGAAAAGTCATAAGAGTAAAAGAAATAGAGAGTACTTCTTGTGCAAATTTCCGCTCTCTATCTCTTTACTCATATGGACTTTCTGCCCGCATCGGTCGGACGGACAAGTATAAATGCACCATTACAGAAACAATAATTTTCTTTCGCTGCCTCTCCATTATCATATAATGAAGGGGCATAAAACATATTACGTTGTTATATGTGAACATAACCTGACAATTTTTATATTCGCGCCAAAGCCGTTTACACGCACTCGTTCAAAGCCCATGAAACTTCGTAGTCCACTTTCGTAAATCACGCCCCTTTTACAGGTTTATCCGACGAGTGCACTTGGTGTGGCATAATGCAAAATTATTACATACTAACGCCATCTATGAGTCGGCTCGCATCAGCGCCATCTATGTTCTGGTTTAGAACTAGGATTCGATTTGAATTATTTTCTTATCGCTTATTAAATAATGAAGAAATAAAAGGTTTTTCTCAAATGTTTGAGATCGATTATAATATTTCATAAAATCAATGAATAGAAATACATAAATAAAGAAAAGAGACAATCCTAAATTTATCGAGTTGTCCCTGTTCTAGAAATGTCTATTAAGCATGTGGGGAACCTGAAAATGCCTGAAACCTATATTTTCATTAAGTATAAATCTGATAAGAAGCTAGAAATTGTTAATTTCTAGTCGAAAATATCATTAAATATAATATTAAGGGAATAATGGTTCTCTTCTCTCTCAATCTTATAGGAAAAAGCAAAATAAATCACATGACATTGTGCAACCCTTCAGGAAGGGAACGTAAAAATTGATGATGTGGAATAAGCACATTCCACATCATCCACCCCTTTTTTGAGTGGACGTTAAAATTTGATGACGTGGAGGAAACGTGACCGATGATTTGGAAGTTCCAAAATCCACATCATCGGTTGCATCAGGGAGAAACATTTTACGCCCCTTTCCTTGTTTTAAAAGGTAAAGTCAACCACCAATTGAGTGAGCGGGCCGTAACGACATCGTTCAATTTTGACTTATGCGATTGGTTGGCAGTGGCGTCATTTTGCGTGCGCACCCTTCCACGTCATCAACCCCTAGATTATAAATATAAGGGCGCGCGCTTGAAGCGTCAGATTTTATCTCGCAGCTTTTAAAACTAATGTACTCTCTTGCAAAATTCTATAAAATTTGCACAAGTTGGTGCAATTCTTCGAAATTTTAAGAATTCAAATAGCCATAATCAATTTAACCAAATTGATTTGAAATTAAAAACAATTTAATAAATCTTACGCGAACGGCAAATAAAAATTTAGTTTTTGAACTACGGTAAAACTATTATAAAAGACGATTGTGAAAAACGTTTATACAAGTGTACTTAGAGTCTGTGATTGTGAATAAATCTAGTTAACTTTATCAATTTAATACTTAATTATTCAAAGGTAATTTCCTACTTCTTAAAAAGGTTTAAACACAGTTTCGCGGTTTTGGTTTCAACCATTAAACAGCAACGAACTATTGAATCATCTTCCAGCCAATCATCGTTGGATCCAAGTGAAATCGCAACGAAATCAAAAGTTCTCGACGTAACATTGGTGAGAAACCTGAACGCTACCCTGTAGGTGCAGTCTCAAGGTGCAGTCCCATGTGGGCAGAAAACGGCGACGTAAAGCAGAAACACATGAGAGTGAAAGAGACGGACAGATCTATTTGTCTCTTTCACTCTCATGAGTTTCTGCTTTAGGGCCCGAGGACAATGGAGACCCGAACCCGAAGATAACTCTGTCCTTCTGTTATCTTCGGGTTCAGATTTCGGGTTTGAGCCTCCATTGTGCTCGGGCCCTTACGTCGACGTTTTCTGCCCACATGGGACGCCAGCCCATGATTAGTGATGGGCGCTGCTCGGTATTTCACAGTCATGACCAATCCTGACCGGCCATGACGGTAAATGTTGGTAAAACGCGGTCAGACCCAAATATTTCCACGATAAAAGGTTTTTTTATAGAGAAAAGTGGTTTAGTTGTTAGGTCATACCCTATACTAAACTTGCACAAAAAGTTTTTCGGTTCTAAATGTTCCAGTTATTCTCAAAGTAATAAAAATTCCAAAAAGCTGAGCATAGCAGACGACACTTTTGACAGTTTCGCGCGAGTTTCGAGGAGAATTTGAAAATGACACTTTACAAATTTACAAATTACGTTGAAAATTTCTTGCATTTACTAAGTAATATTTTTAAAATAATATTTATTAGTATGCTAAGTTATTTTGAATATCATTTCAATGAATATGTCACTCAAACATTAAGTTAAGTACTGTGTATCTTATAGGTTATATTCCCTAAATGAAAATACTGTTTTTTTGTCTTTAAATAAAATAACATTGATATAAGAAATCCGTTGTATAGTTTGACAAATATTCTTTATAAATCAATATTTTGTACAGAAAATTACCTTGAGTGACCATTAATTATTATTTTATAAACGTAAAAAACCAGGTATCAATTTTTTATATAAACACATAATCCATGAGTGACAGAACGAAATCAGAAACAATAATAATGTAAATTTATTCAGAAACAAGCACTTTGAACAAAATTGACCTTGAGCGAACATTAAATATATATTTTACAATTTTGACAAAACTCAGGTGTTCTTTTCTCACAAATAAAAAAATAATTTGTGGGGGTGCTAAATTATTAAACTAGCTGTGAATTCGATCTTGAGTGTTTCCACTTTCTTTGTATTTATAATTATATGCACTCAAAAAAATGGCTGGTTAAATAAACCACAATTCTGGTTAAATATGCCCTTCCTATTTTTTTTGGTTAGACTAACCAGAATTATGGTTGAATTAACCAGAATTCCGGTTAAATTAACCAGAAATTCTGGTTAATTCAACCATAATTCTGGTTAGTTTAACCAGAAAAAATAGTAAGGGCATATTCAACCAGAATTGTGGTTGATTTAACCAGACATTTTTTTGAGTGTAGTGCTCATTTCACGAGCACTTTGCTTCCCGTTAACAAATGTATTCACTTCCTCATAGAGGAAGCATTAGTTATTATTTTTAATAATAGACAAACCAAAGTCTTCATTTTGCTCAATTTAAAAATAGAAATTTACAAAAAATACAAAATAATACAAAACATTTTTAAATTTAAAGACAAATCAAATTTTGTATTCGAAATGATAATTTTTTGAGCTGGAAAAGGGAAGGGAAAAGTTCTGTCGCGCCATATCCCTTTTCCAGCTTTGTGATTTCTTTACAAAAATTGTCAGAATTACTCTATTTAAAAATTTATAATCAAAAAGTCTTTTCTATTCATGCGTCAACTTTGAATTATGTCTATGAAAAAAGTTTTTCTGTTTGAAACAGATGATTCAAATATTATAAATGAGCATAACTTCCCTACTCTTTAATAAAATGTATTAATATTGTAAGTCAATCGATTCGTCTCGAACCAAGGAATCTTTTATATTCTTGCACCAAATTTGAATTATGTTGAAGAAAAAAGTTTTACTATAAAAAACCGTATTTTTAAACATTATGCATTACCATAGCTTCCTTACTCTTCAA
>CAKNYM010045495.1:41135-52190 GCA_932195095.1 Andricus curvator
TCAACTCTGAATTATGTTAATGAAAAAAGTTTTACTATAAAAAACCGATTTTCAAAATATATAAATTACCGTAACTTCCCTACGCTTTAATAAAATGTATTAATATTGTAGGTCAATCGATTCGTCTCGAACCAATGTTCGTTTTACTATAAAAAACCGAATTTAAAAATATTATTGAGTGCTAAAAAAAATGCAATGAATATTTTTAGAAATCCCTTGGTCAGTTTCAAGATATTAGTGAGGAAAATAAGCCCTCCAAATGTCATCAATTTCTGTGCAACCGTTTTCTAGTTATCGTGTTCACAAAAAAGTGTGACATCCACGCATCCACACACACATCCGGACAATTCCTTAGAACATTGTATTAGACATTTTTACATTAAGGAAGGTTTAATTGAATGAATTAAAAATTTTTGGAAAATGTTACCATTACAAAGCTTCTTCTATGAGGAAGCAAAAATAGATCAAACTTGAAAAAGCACCCTTTTAAAGAGCTTTTTAAACTAAACATTTGTTCAGGTTATTGAAGCACTCCTAATTTTCAATAGTCCTACTTTCAAATTTATCTGAAGATATACGGTTTAAGTCGTTCTGAAATAATCATTCAAGTATTAAAAGACGTTCATTTCTAATTCTGCAACTTTACACGATTTTAATTTGTAACTAAATAATTTGAAATGTTTCAATCTAAAATTATCGAAAACTTTCAATTCAAAAATTCTTGCATATTTAAATAGCTTTAAATGCCAAATTATTCAATATAGTGTACTTTTTCATGTTTGACCTACAAGTATTCATTTTTAAGGGTATAAATTACAATTGTGAAAAATAAGTAAAATATTTTAATTAATTTATAGTTTGAACCAAAAACATTTGTATACTTCAATCTAAATGCAGCTGAAAACATTGAATTTAAAATGCGTTGAATTCAAGATATATTTCGAAAAGAAAACTAAAAGCAGAGGATCGACTCTCAAAAGAAGCGACTAAAGTAAGAAAGTATTTTCACATATTTAACCTTTAAATTTAAACTTTGGAATTTTTCGCGTTGTGGCAATTTCGAATCTCAGGATTTGTTATTGTTAACCTAACTTATAACGACAATTGTGAAAATTGAAACAATAAGCCTGCATTCTGAAAATGAGGAAATTTTAATGTTAAAATTTAAATTATCAAATTGAAGCCTTAAAAATTAACAAATTTTCAATGATTATTTTGTAAATTGTATTAGAATCGTAAAAGAGTATAATTAGTTCGGAATCGAAAGACATACAGCAAAGATATATAATATATTTGCATACAGCTCAGTTATCCGCGCAAAAAGAAATGTTTCAACAATTTCTTGTTTGCAGAGTTTTTAGATTTTCGGAAGTTTACATTTTTTTACATACCTATAGGTATGACCTCTATAGAGATAAAAAAAGATACCCAATTTTTTCTCATTTTAATAACTTATTTTCTGAGAGATAATTCCTATTAAATTCACCCCCGCTTACAAGTCATCGAAATGCACTAGGGAAAAATCGCCAAGACCCAGGAATACAAATCAGATATACAGCGAATTAAAATTTTTTTAACTTTTATATTAAATGGGATTATCTTTGTAACTTGTGATTTCAAAAATTTGCACATAATCATTTTTTAAAAATAAATACTGTAGGAAAAAATCGAAAAGATCCAGGTCTCAAAATTATAATTACAGCAAATTTTGTGTACTTCTAGGGACGACTGAAATATCCCGCAAATAAAATTCCGGACTCTGTAAAACTCCCGAATAATAAAATTCCCGAACAGTTTATAATAATACCGAATTTTAAAATTCCCTACATACAACTGCCGAATTCTAAAATATCCGAACTAGAATTTCCATAATTATAAAATTCATGAATCTTCATAATTAAACAATTGTTTCTTAATAAATATTATTTATTAAAAAGGCAATAATAAAATATTTTTATCAAATAAATTTTTGTTTAATATTTAAAGTTTTAAAAAATTGTTTGAATTTAAAATAAAAATAACCCTACAAAAATTGTATAAAAAAATTAATGTAAAAACACGCGTGTGCTTCAAACGGAAAAAAAATTTCTCCCTAAATTTTCTTCGAACCAAACATGATCCAGACCAACTTTGCAGGATTCAAATCAGCACTAATTTATTTCGAAGTTTGTTTTTAATTTTTTTTAAATCAATAATTCGATTTTTGAGAACATTTTTTGTAATTTAAAAAAATACTATGTACATTTTCAACCAAAATTTTTTTTCTTCCAGAAATATATTTTTTTCAATTATTGTTATTTTAAAGTCAAACTATATTTTGTTTAAACTTTAAACATTAAAAAAGATTTTTCTTTGGTATATAGATATTTGATTATTTTAATTAAAAGAATCATTTATCAAAGACATTTTTTTTCAGCACTGGTTCATGATTTATCTCGAAATTTCTTTTCAGTTTTTTTTAAATAAAAAATTCGGTTTTCGAGAAAAGTTTATTTATAATTTTTTAGAAAGACTATGTACAAAAAACCTATCTCAAGCTTCAGACCGTCCAAAATTCTATATATTAAATGCAATCAATTTCCGGTTCAGTCTAGTAATAAAAATTAAACTCCAAAGTACAAAAAATTATAATTTAAAATATCATATCTATCATTCATAGAAGAAGCATGAACGTACGTATCAGAAATTATAATAATATTCAACAATCAAATATAAACATAATTATCTCTTATTATCTCTATTATATATTTTACTATATTATTGTATTACTCTCACAATTCAGCTTATTTATCACCATCATATCAGTGCTTCTATCATTATTAATTTTTTATTAATTTTTTCAGAAACGTATTTCGGGTGTGCCTAGACATTGTGCCATTTATTATTATATTCGGAAGTGCGGTGTTCTGTTGATGAAGCGATACATGCGATACATGTCGAACTTTTCTAACCTTAAAAAATCTTTCAACTGCTTTACCGTCATATTTTACGAAGAATGAGAAAACCCGCTCTCGACTTCGTAGTACGGTGAGGGCAGCACCTCAATATGGCAGAAAATGTGATGTCCTATATATATCGCTCCCCCACTCTGACACCCCGTACCGCATCTACGTTTATAATATCTTTGTTAGTGCTCAGAGCGCGCTCTGAGTTCAAAGGGGAGCTCAACCTCTTTATAGGATATAATCTGACGGTCATGCAGTCTCATGAATTTCATTGGTTGAGCTCCCCTTCGAGCTCAGAGCGCGCTCTGAGCACTTGTGATGATCGCACCTGTGCGCTCATCTTTTTATCGGAGAGCGAACATACTATAAAAGCGTATCCGCAAACCAGCCTTTCACCCTTCTACACGTTAGTCATTCTTTTCTGGTCACGTGGCAAATTCAAATCTAAACTGAAATCGAACTTTAATAAACTAAATTAATATGGCAGAATTGTAGATCCAATAAGGAGACTTTAGAATAAAATTAATGATAAGAATTTCTATTTCATGAGACAGCGAGCCTAGGTCTGGGTTATTTTATAATCTTGAAACGTTCTTAAAATGCACTTGAACTCAAAAACTAGTCTCGCCTCATAAATATGTAATTAGCTTTAAGATTTATTTTACAGCTCTACAAATCGTCAAGCAACTTAGAGGAAAAGTCTCACGTTTTATGTCATTATTTTAGTTATAAATATCACTTTATTACAAGGGCTAGAAATTATATACAGAACTCGAAAGATAGCTAGAGAGTAAAAGTAAATTATAGTGATTTATATTTTAGATAACTACGCTCGAGAGAACAATCACTTTAGTATTAATTACCAATTTCTGTTCTAAGTCTGAGAACCATTTTTACGACTAGATATATTAGAGGCAAACATTTCTCCCTTTTTTGAAATATCACATAAAAATTCGAAAGCATTCGTTATTTAATTCCCAGAGTAAATTGAAAACAAACTTTTGACATTTTAATAGCCGAACTAAAGAAAACCATACTCTAGAATGTCTCCTCTGAATTTGAAATTTGATATGCTAATAACAATAAAAGACCCAAAAGTCTCGGCGACGGGGCATGTGTGAAAAGGCTAGCTAGACCTCAAGTTCAAGTACGGTATAATTTATGTGACAGGGTGATATGACTGTACTCTCCTTGATGGGGTGCGTTGGCTCGAGAAAAGCGCCAAGAAGGGGCCGTAAGTCGATCCGCCTACGCAACCAAAATTGGGGAAACCACGAACCAATTAAACAGTCAAAACTAATTCTGGGGGATGATTTCCACCAATGGATTCATAAGTAAACGCCCAAGAGTCCCGGGTTCTAGGGTAGGAAAATCTTCAGAGAGGTCCCGAGAACAGCTTTTTCACACATGATTGTCAGATTGATTTGCATTCTTCTTTCGGAAAGTTAGTTTCTCTAACGCAAATCTTAAATTCGGTCTCAGACTTAGTCAAATTTCAAGTTCTTCTTGTAAACCTACTTCAATAAATGTTACCTGGCTGTGTTAATTTTATTCTCGTAAATTCACCAGATTTCTTATTTTCATAAGACGGCGATTAGAAGATTTAATTAAAACCGCGCAAAATAATCGATTAAGGAATTTAGTTTCAAATAAATTCACAGAATGCGCTCAAGTCAGGTCGTGACACACTAATATCGTAAACGCCCTCTATCTCCATGGGACTGCGCCCTTGGGTTCGTTCAGCAGTGGGACTCCGATGCTGTTTTACAGTCGAAAGTCGAACGAATCTCTCTTTCTATCTTCACACGTTAGAAAAAGAGGTCCGTTCGATTTTCGACTTTCGACACGGTATCGGAGTCCCACTACAGGTTCCTCACCGAGTACACTCGGGTGCACTCGGAACCGTTCAGCGACGCTAGGTGAATGGGCGGATCGACCCGGGTGAACCGTTCAGAAATCATCAGAGTGACGGGGGTCACTCGATGGGTGACTTTCTCACCCGTCGAAAAAAGGTAGGTGGATGCGAGTGAACAGTGAAATTGGCGGGAAGAATTAGCGGGAAGTTGGAAAATTGGGCATATTTGAAATGAAATTTGTATAAAACCCGCGGTAAAAAGCAGAGTGAATTGTAAAGAGTGTAAATAAGTATACGGATATGGATTTCACACCCGGGAAACACCTTGTTATTTTGGGAGAAGACCAAAATCCCATAGTAGCAAATTCTATTATTCTAACTGGCGTTTCTCTTGGGCCTCGAACTTTCATTGAAATTTCCATCGCAATTCCAATTTCCACCTCATAATCACTATCTTCATAATCACTTTCTAAGATTATTGTAAACATCATCGTTTGCAACAGTCATTCGTTTAATGCAATTATGGTGCATTTATACCTCTGTCCTTCTGACCGGTGCAGGCAGAAAATGCATAAGAGTAAAAGAGATAGAGAGTACTTTTTGTTCAATTTTTCGCTCTCCATCTCTTTTGCTCTTATGGACTTTCTGCCCGCACCAGTCAAACGGACAGGTCGGCCATAACAGCAACAATAATTTTCTTTCGCTGCCTCTCCATTATCATATACTAAAGGGGCATAAAAAATATTATGTTGTTATATGAGACATAAGATGACCATATTTATATTCGCGCCAAACGCTTTCACACGTACCCGTTCAAAGAACATGACACTTCGTACATCACTTTTGTAAACCACGCCCCTTTTACAGGTTCACCCGACGAGTGCACTCGGTGTGAAACCTGAACGCTACCCTTAGTTCCACAATTTTGTTAGTATAACCGCGCAGTTTGAATCTGATGCGTACTCTCTGTACGACAAACTATTGTAGGAAAATCAGTATGTACGAAGAAATATTATGAAAATATTGAAAGAATGAATTCCAAAAGTACTTGAAATAAGTATTGAATGATGTATATTAGAACTCTGATAAGAAAATAAATTATAGTCAAGACAGAATGGAAGTTTGTAAATACTACTGAATGTGAGCGATCAAAAGTATATACAAATGTTGATATTTATGACAATTAATAACATTTTCAATATCTCCGTTTTACAGTGTATACATAATTCTCATGTCGCCAATTCTTTCAGAAAAGTATAAGCAAAACTGACAGAGGTCTGTGATAATAAGATTACAAGGGTCCGTAATTTTACAGAAAAGTTTGTAAGGTTAAAGAGATTAATGAATCTCATTTTTAAGATGAAAATATAAGTACGTAACAGTAATTGATAAATAACATGCTAATATATACATGTACAGAAATGAATTATTTTCAAATCAATTTAGAAACAATGAAATCAAACTTCGAACCAAATTCAAATTTTGTTTTGTATATTTTTTTGTTGATATTGTTAATAATGACAAATAATGGAAAAGAAACATACATCACAATAATCAGTATACGTTTCATTATCAGTTATGAAAGTAAAATCTTGTAAAATTTGGATTTTTATATTTTATTTTTACTATATCACACTTACTCGTACTAACGGACAATTTGAAATCGTTGACACAATACATACATACATTGATTATCAGTTCGAACTCGAAAGTTCATTGCCTCACTACCCGATTCGGGTAGTGTTTCTAGGTGGATATTTACTACCAATGTGGGCCCACCACACCCACGACGGGCCAACAGCACGCAGTATTCCTGAACGGTCACCCATCCAAGTACTAACCGCGCGCAACAATGCTTAACTTCAGTGATCTTACGAGAACTGGTGTTTTCAGCGTGGTATCGCCGTTGGCGATAATAATTAATAATTAATCGCGACGCCATTTCCATTCTGCTACAGAGGGTCCAGAGACAGTGTGGCAACCTAGTGTCATTCTTGCTGATTGGCTCAGTTTTCTCATAGATATTTTGGTATATATACATCGTTGACACAATACCAAAGAAAATTTAAAATATTTATTAATACAACTTTTTGTTAATGGGACAAATCGAGATAAAGTTTGAAAAGCTCTATGACCTTTATATGGGAAAATTCGTAAATGTGTTTAAAGCTCAGAAAAGAAAAAACCTTCGTTTTAGGAAAGCACCAATATTTAATGTACCTAATTTTTTGTTTTAATATGAATCTTTTGCCTGCGATTATTATACAAGAAATTTTATCATTTTCGGACTGAACAATATGTGTGCGGGATACATTTTATTCATAAAGATAATTCACAAACGAAAAATCAAGATTTACTTCATCTTCGACATTTGTCTACGAATCACCATGTAATGCAATGTGAAAAGTAAATTATCATTAGCTTCATTTGTATATATTTATAGTAAGACTTATCATTCTTACATTCTTCTCATATTGTAAAATCTCTACATTCTTTTGCATTTACATATAAATACGTATGCAATATTATAGGGTTTATATATCAAATATAAAAAATATGAAAATCTGCCTTCGAGTTGACATATTGCTTGAGATACTGAATACAGAGGGAAAAAGTTTAATAAAAAAATCATTCAGTTCAAGGAAAACTGAGTTTTGCTTTTAAGGTTAGAATTTTTTGGTTTCTGAAAATCTTCTTAAAATCGTGACAAAAAGTGTAATTTTTATTTCATTTTTTAAATGGCTAGACGTCCCCGAGATGTTCAGTTGATGAATACGAAGAAAGTTTTATCGAAAAAAGTTATTCACTTCCCAAAACATTATTTTTCAATGAGACGATGTCACAGTGCGACAGACGATTTTTTGCATTCAGGTAGTGATGAATAATGAAATTAACATTTTCTGCTGTTGAACCATGAAGATAATGAAATACATGCCTTTTGTAAATATCATAAAAAATAGCTTGGTCACGAAAGTCTTTATTTTTAATGGATGTGAAAATCAAACTTTAAAGTATTGCTACCATCAAAAATACGATTTCGAGCAAATACTTTTAACTCAATGTGTATTTCAATTCTTGAGTAAACAAGAGCATCGATAATTATAAATAAATATTAAATATATCTTTAGATTAAATTTTCCTCCAAAACTGAGGAAGAAATATTTCTAAATAAATAAAGCATAATTATCATTCTATATGTCGTGGGTACTGCATTATATAATTTTATTTGTTCAGTACTTTCCCAGTTGACTTCAGTTTTATTTTATTCTATACACATATGTCAGTTTTTGTCAGCAGGAAGCGGTTATGAAACACATAACCTAAAATTATAGTTGATCCGTATTCTCCTTTACAAATCTTCAACATTACAATACATTTTATTAGTATTATAACATTTCTATACCTTAAAATTACAAAAAAATGTAATTCTAAAATTTTAATTTTAAAATCACTCACATTTGCCGCCTTACTTATCCAAGATGGAGAAACTAAGTGGTTGGTTCTAATTGGCTCAGTTTTTTTACTTACGCGTAGCTAGACCATGTATGTATTGGATCATGCGCCAGCCTATCCAGAGCCTCTGTACGTATTCGCGATCGCGACGCCATTTCCATTCTGCTACAGAGGGTCTAGAGACAGTGTGGCAACCTAGTGTCATTCTTGCTGATTGGCTGAGTTTTCTCATAGATATTTTGGTATATATATATATACTACACTACAGAAAACCTAGACGTAAAATGGTGGCATCCCTTCGCAAAATGGCGACATCCGGCTAGGTTGCCACACTGTCTCTGCACCCTCTGTACATTCTGCAATTATGAGACGCTACCCCACGGGGTCTTTCACACGATTACAGATCCGCAGATTGCATGCAGAAAGTCCACAAGAGTGAAAGAGATGCAGAACAGACTGTCAAACTGCAATCGTGTGAGGGCGCAGTCCCATGGAGGTAGATTAGTAGAATAGTGGAACAGTTTTGACCAATGAAGTTCCCGCAAAAGCTATAGCAGTCACCTCATTGGTTAAAACTGTTTCACTATTCTACTAATCTACCTCCATGGGACTGTGCCCTGAAAGCGCCCCAAGCAAAGTCTATTTGCAAACGTTACATCTAACCAGGGGTGCTATTCTTGAGTTCACTCGACGGTTTTTCGTATACGAAAATAGTCGAGTAGTATGAAATCGGTATTCTCGAGTCGTTCGTTCGGTTTCGTATACGAAAATTTTCGAATACTTTGCAACGAGTGGGTTAGAGGCATTCGAAATTGAAAGTGGGAAGCATCATGGTGGCAGGTGGAGAAAGATATGAGGAATAAAATAACCTAATAAAACTTATAGAATTCTGCTGTCATGTAATCATGACGTTACGAGACATAATTAACGTAAACGTTATTGAGCTGTTAGATGATGCAGCAAGACATGCATATAATAGAATGGGAATTCATAAACGTGATGATCCTTTTGAGTTACCTGTATAAATATTTGTATAAATATTTCATGTCCTGGCAAAAGTATCGGATAGGAATTCCTTCTGAACCAATCCGAATCATTCCGGAATTTGTATTCGAGCCAATCCGAAAAAATTTCTACATTTCGTTCGACTCAAATCGTTTAAAAATTAATCCGACTCAATTCGGTTCAATCCGAACTCCAAAACGAACTAAAGTTTCAATCCAAATCAATCCGCACTCGGATTTATATCCACTGAATTTCCAATCCGAATGAATCCGAGTTCGGATTGAATTGGATTCATTCGGATAGATAATCGTTTTAGGTCAATCCGAGTTCGGATTCATTCGGATTGCAAATTTGGTTCGGATTGAGTCGGAGTAATTTTTGACCGATTTGGATCGAACGAAATGTAGACATTTTTTCGGCTTGGTTCGAATTAACTCAGATTGGTTCGGATACAGATTCTGGAATGATTCGGATTGGTTCGGAAGGAATTCCTGTCTGATACTTTCGCCAGGGTGAAATGAGCAGCTTGTGTTTTCACCCTAGCGAAAGTATATAAAGTAGTGCACTACAAATAAATGCAAATGTTTAAATGCCTTGAACTTTAGAATGCGCGGCAAAATGATATAATTATGTTTCACGCTCACTTCTCTACTCAGCATTTGATTGGCCGATTCACTACTTTGACATATCGGCAACGTCGCACTACACTTCGCATACGACTTCGCCTTCGAAAGAACTTTGAGTGGCGTTCAAGAATACCAACCGCACTCGACAATTTTTCGTATACGAAACTACCGCTCGAAAATTTTCGCATGCGAAAAAAAGTCGAGTGAACTCAAGAATAGCATCCCAGGGTTGCGTACGTAATATACCTTAGGTAATTCACGTCGTTGTTACATGTAAATTACGTCCGTAATTTACGCCCCTAGTTTTTTACATGTAATTTACGTTTTCAAGATGGCGACTGCGCTTATATGGAAAATAAACATAACCTAATTCTTTAATACGTCGAAGATACTGACTGACTTGCTTGACAGCTTCTTAATTTATTAAAAAATGATTAGAGGTGGCAGACCCAGAAATTCCTTTTGGAAGGAGTTAAATTTTATTTTAAAGAACGAAAATGACTTTTGCTTTTTGCCCCGGGTGCAATCGAGTTTTGTCAAAGACGATTGAAATGAACTTACTTTACGTCTCTTCAGTGGCGGAACTTCCAGAGGGTCTTTTGGCTTGCAGATGTTTCTTAAGTTAAAAGAAATACGAAGTCAGAAGATTTTAAAAATTGAATACAATCATTTACAGATCAACAATACCACGAAGTAGTATAAGGAGATCCAACTCTATGGGCCATTTCAAAAAAATTGTACCCCAATTTTTCCGTGCCCACATCCTATAGCACAGGCCTGCCCAAGTAGGGGAAAACTGCTCATTTTCCAGATGGGAATTTAACACCACCACCGACCTCTATTCATTCAACTTCACGACAGCGACCACCCCCCAAGCCTCTGGACCTGTGAAGAGGGACGTGGTGGTGGAACTCGAACATGTGGTGAACGAGCAGTTTTCCCCTACTTGGGCAGGCCTGCTATAGCACTTCAGATAACGTATTCTAGCACCTCTTGCGGAAGACCGTTTTAACATAGATTTTGCCGTTGGTTTTGAACAGTTTCAAATTTTCTCATAAGAGGCGCTACAATACTTAATCTGGTATGCTGTGGGTATGCTCAAAGATATTGTATGCTATAGGAAGGAGGTTCATTCTGCAAAACTAATCGTAGGTGGCAGCACCGAGCCGAG
>CAKNYM010045496.1:730-36596 GCA_932195095.1 Andricus curvator
GCACCCTGATCGGCGACTCACCATTGGTAGTTATTTTGGCTATTCACGCAATTTAAATTTCAAAAAAGTTCTTGTAGAATACGTGCTAAACGACCTGGTGCGCGATTCGGTGCACCCTGATCGGCGACTTACCATTGGTAGTTATTTTGGCTATCGACAAAATTAAAATTTCAAAAAAGTTCTCGTAGAATGCGTACTAAACTACCTGGTGCGCGATCCGGTGCACCCTGATCATCGACTTACCATTGGTAGTTATTTTGGCTATTGACAAAATTAAAATTTTAAAAAAGTTCTCGTAGAATACGTGCTAGCGACCTGGTGCACGTTCCGGTGCACCCGGGTAGTGGACTTACTATTTAGAGATGTGTCAGCTATTGGCCAACTTAAGATTTTAATTTTCAGCGCTGGCTAATGGTCTCTATCACTTGCATGTTCTTCAAAATATTCATTTGTGTTTAGCGTGTCCTATGCATGGAAGACGCACACGAGCAAGGCTTTAGCCATGCTACCATTCAGCCGTGACCCATGCTTTAGCCAGTTATTTCCAAGTTTATTGCCATGCTTGACCCATGCTTTAGCCAGATATTTCCAAGTTTATTGCCATGCGTGAGCCATGCAAACTTTTTTCACGCGGGTATCAACTGGAAACGGTTGGAAGAATTAATTTTTAACAATAAGAAAATTTGTCAAATACTTGAACTGAACTAAAAAATACGAATTAAAAAAAAAAATTTGAATCCTCGACCGTAAAGTTGAATTTTGAACAAATAACATTAATTTTCTAACCAAAAAGACGAATTTTCATCAAAGTATAAGAATTTCATACCAAATAGTACAATTTTGTTTTCACTAAAAATGTAATAGTTAGATTTTCAGATAAGAAATTAATTTTCAACAGAGAAAAAGAATTTTCAGCAAATTTGTTCAATTTTCAACCAAAGGGGTGAATCTTGAAAGAAGTGAATTTTTAACGAAGTAGTTCAACTTTCAATCAATTAGTTTTATTTTTTTCCAAAAAGGATGAATATTTCAACCAAAAAGTTAAATCGTAAATCTCAAAAAACAAATAACGAATTTCAACAAAGGGGATAAACATTCAACTAAAGAGATTAATTTTTTACCAAAACCATGAATCTTTAACCAAGAAGATTAATTTCCTACCAATCAAGATCAATTTACAAGAAAATACATGATTTAACTTTTACATAAAAGCACAAATTTTTAACTGTGTAGTTGAATGTTCAACTGATAAAGATGTTCATCTTTATTCAACCAAAAATGAAAAAGTTGAATTTTCGAATACCAAAATTAATTTTTAACGGAAAAAGAAACAAATTTTTCACGAAATGGTTAAATTCTAAACTGCAGAGATGAATCTTCAATGAAAAAATTCTTTTTAACAATGGTTGGATTTTCGTCTTGGGTTCTGTCAATTCAGTTGGTATTTGAGTGGAGAAACAGGGAAAAAAAGAAAAGGTGAAGTTTTTTGAAAACAGGCGAAAAAGAGGAATTTTGTGGAAAAAAAGAAAAGAGCGAAATGGAGGAAAAAATGGTGAAGTCTGAAATATGAATGCTATTTTCAAACTCATCATGTTACTATAGAACTGTACCATTGCAGGGGCACTTTTCGCAAAATTTGCAAAAGTTGTTGAAATTTATCATCAGGAAAATTACTAAACTTTTATTTTCGACTTTTCCGTTCCTTATGGGTTAAAAATGTACCATGAGGAAGGCAAAATAAATTGGATAATATTTACATGTCATTAATCGCAAATTTGTCTGTTTTATAGAAGAAGCATTATTTCTCGAACACGGCTCATCATCTATTCCACTTACTGGAATGATTTTAATGAACATATAAATTATTTTCCAGTTCTCGAAAACAAATTCATATAATAGTATATTGTGCTACAAGTTGAAAAAGCGAGAGATTTAAAACGAGTGTGAAGTTAGCTACCCGAGCGGAGCGAGGGTGGCTATCACTCGAGTTTTAAATCGTCGCTTTTTCAATGTGTGGGACATCATACTTTTTCTATAATTTGTGCAAAAGTGCTAGTTTTTGTTTACCTTTTTTTTTTGTGTAAAAAGAAGGCGATTTTTATGTCGATTGACGCAACAATGACAATATCAATTATCAAAACCATGGCAATAATATGGCAGTAATAATAAGCTGTTTCTCACTATTGAATATTTGGTCCATAAAGTTGAGGGCTTCAAAATTTCCGATTTTTCGTGAAAAAAACCAAGCACAGTATTTTCGGAGAAACTGACGGTGTTTTTTTGCTTTTGCCAAGTGACAAAAGTACATACAAAATACACAACTCGAGACTTTTCAGGAAATTGATTTTAGGTTAGGGACGATAGTCGGAAAATAGAATGAAGTTGGCTGCGCACGATGAACGAGTACACCCGAGGCAGCACGAACCCACCCGAAATAATATTTACTTTTGTCACTGTGCCTCACTTTTATCACTGTCCATTTACTTTTTCCACTGCATCTGTCTACTTTTGTCACTGTTGCCCGGAAAGGTCGGCACTGCGCATGCGCCACGTCATCGACCAAAAATCGATCACTTTTTACACCAAAAACAGGTGGAAAAACTGGCACTTTTTCGCGAATTATAGAAAAACATGTTTAATTTATATTTTAAAAAGATTAGTTTATGTGATTTTTTTAAGAACATAAAAATAATTGAAATGTATTAGAGACTTCTTTATAACAATCATAATAAATAATCATAACAAAGACTTTTAAATGAAAAATTCTCATTTTTATTAAAAGTTCAAATATTTTTGTTGGATCTTCTGCTGTAACAAATGTTGGCGATTATGCCTTTTTGCTGTAACAAACCATTTTTTTTAGCTAGAGAAAAGTGCAGCGGACGAATATCCAAAAAACTAGGAGGGTTTCGGCCCGCAGCTACGAAACCTTGATAAACAAATTTCCTTCAAGAGCTATCAATCTTGAAAAATAAATTCAACTTTAAAGTATAGAGAATAGAAATTTCCTTAATTTAAATTATTCTTGGTTCTAAGAATTGAATAATTTTTTGTTTCCAGTTTTCACAATTTTACAATATCAAATCTAAAGCCAGTTTTACATTGTTCAATTAAAAATAGCAATCCCCCAAAACTGAAGAATAGCAAACTGAATGCAAACGAAAATTTCGTAAGGTTAGGAGTACTCAAAATACTGCTTACTTTAAAATTGCGAATGGTTTGAATTAAACGATTAAAAATTAAGAAAATTACGAAAAACTATTTTTAAATTCATAGGCTTTAAAAACTGAAAAATGTTGTACTTGTGCACTCGAAAATTAGACTTTTCTTCAGGATCATGCATTCCAAACTTTTAAATTAGAATCCTAGAGAAAACATAAAAATTATGAGCAGGTACATTAAAGGCATGTACATTCGAATAGATTAGAAAGACACATTATTTTAAAACCTGCAGAATTAAAACATGATTATTCTTTTACGAAGTATTCGGCAGGAAAATATTATTCAATTTCCAATATTTATATCCTTTAAATCTTTCATTAAAATTTTTTCAAATAGTAATTTTTTATTTATTGATGATATCACTGACTTTTAAATGCGACGTACATTAGAAACGTGTGCAAAACTAAATTCACGACATAATGATAAACTTTGAAAAAACAAGATAGGAGAGATAAGACTCTCGACTTATATAAAGTCGTTTTTTCAAGAGCAAATTCTTCTTTCCTGGCCCGAGCATTCGATAAATAGACTTCACAACTTCTTTATATCACCGCTGGATCTTCAGGCGAATCAAGGAAGAAGTAAGACTTTGAATTTAAAATTTAAACTACATTTTGAATAATTTTTCTTCATATGATTTTAGAACATGCAGGATTTAAAAATGATCCAGCGACACCTGATAGCGACTATTCTTCTCAGTGTTATTTTACAAGCAAGTAAGTTCAATTTTGAAAAAGTTTGTGAATACACTTTATAATTTTTTTGTGAAGGAACAAAAAATTTTGATGTAATTTTTTCTAAAATGTGATGATGTGATTTCCTAAAAAATATAAATGTGCAGAGATACCCATCAGAAAGATCATACGTTTTATCAATGAACAATACGCAGAATTGATTCTTGAAAATTCATCCAAATAATAAAAGTTGCATTTCAGGTAATGGATTTTTGCAATAAAGATTTACAATATCTGTTTGTTTTTTGCAGATGCATTCAGTTACAAAGATGCAAAAAACTGGGGAAAAAAATATCCAGAATGTAATGGAAAACATCAATCTCCTGTAATTTTAAACCCACGCATGAAGGGTTATCCAGTTAATGTTGATCAATCACTGCGATTTACAAACTTGAATCAATTACCAACAAACGTGACCATAAAAAATACTGGTCATACTGGTATTACACATTCACTATTTTAATTTGTGAATTTAATTCTGCTTTATTTCATTTTATTCATTTTTTTTTTACATTTTCCATAATACAGTGGAAGTAAAACCTCATTGGTCTGGAAAACATCCAACCCTTTCTGGCGGACCCCTCCATAAGAATTATGTATTTGAAAAAATCACTTTTCATTGGGCCCAAAAATCGGTGAGTGTTGCATAAGTTTTTGATCAGTAATTAATAAGACCATTACAAAAGATCATGATAATGATGATAATAATATTTATTTTAACCACAAAAATGAAAAGTTTACTGCGGGGGAAGGTTACACCGATAGTCCTCATCCAGATCTCATACCTAAGTAAGTTAAAAGTGCTTTCTTGATATTTTTATTGTCACTGAAACTGATAAAACGTTCGATAATAAATGTGATATATTCATTCTTGTTTAGTATGACGGATGTGGAGGTGCACGTATTTTTTTATAGAGCAGATTTGAAATAATTTGAGAAAGCTCAATCACAAAAGGGCGGTCTTGCAGCATTTCAATTGTGGTTCCAGGTAAGAAATTCACATTAGTTAGTTGAAATACGTTCTTTCAATAAGTGGTTATTTATTATTTGTACGAAATACTACACAAAAATTGTATTGAAAAAACTTAAGATGAGAAAGGGGGCGATTACGTTTCTTTTTCACATTTATTTTCACATTCACTTTGAGGAATTTCACTTTATCTTTTTTTTTGTAAACTGTTGTAACGTGTTAAAGAAAAGTTCATCGACGGAAATTTCTAAAGATTGAAAGTAAAAGTGAAAAACTTAGATAAGCAATGTTTTTTGTTGCCCTGCAATATAAAGAATTCTTCCAAATCCCTTCAAGTTACTATGATCAATAAGAAATTCCCTGAAATCTTATGAAAAATCTGTGAAATTCTTTAAAATCTTTGGTGGCCAAATTTTTTCAAATGATGAAGAAAAAGAAATTGTGCACACAAGAAGAATCTACAAATTTGATGTTAGAAACTTTTTGATAGGATGCGCAGTTTTTATTTCAATCGTCGAAAATAACATTTAAGAAAAAAATTAAATTTTTGGAAAAACGGCACTAGATACGAAAACAATTAATCAACAAAATTTGTTCATCCATAAAAGATCTGAAAATTTTTTACCAATCACTTTGATAGGAGTCGTAGTTTTTGTTTTAATTGTGAAAATATGAATTAAAATAAAATAAATAATTTTTTGCAAAAATGACACAAACTGCGGTAATATTATCTGTAACCAAAATTTTCACATAAATTCTATCTACAAATTTGCTCAAGACAATTACACGCTCGGATGCTTTTTTTTGGTTAAACCATAATGAATATTATTGAATTGAAATAAATGTTCAATAACAAAATTTTGTGTATAGTTTCCATTATAAGAACAAGACAAGGAAAATAGCGCTCAAAATTGCGAGCCGCGCAAGGTTTCACAAATTCGAAAATATTCAAAGACTGTACTAAGAATGATGTCCTTTTTTGTCTTTTATTCGGACGCATTCTGTATTTTTTTGTACAGTGTAGTATTTTATTGTATTTTTAATTTCATACCACAATTTACAAAAAAGTACATCTACCAAAATTTACAAGTACAAGATTCTATAGGAATTTACGGGTTTGATAGCCAAAACATTGATCTTTTTTAGCTTAGGATGACATATGTTTAGAATACCATTCCTTCAATGTTTCAACATGGAAACTCTTTTGTAATAGATGTCATTCACACATTTTAAATTGAAATTATCTCATAATAATATTCTGAATATGTGCATCCTAGGTCGAAAAAGAACAATGTTTTGCTGCAAAACCTGTAAATTCCTGCATATTTTTGTAGTTATGCTGTTTTATAAATTCTTGTAGAAAAATGAAAACTACAATAAGATATAATAATATACAAAAAGAAGTACAGAATTGATCCCATTATTAGGTCAAAGTTGTGCTTTTGTGTAATGTTTGCTGCAATGTATTGCTGCATGGTTTGTCTTTACGCAAAATCCTATGTTATTGACACATCCTTGAAATTTCAGGCCAGTTTTGACCAGCCTGAACATTTGTTTGACAACCTGGAAAAAAATTTACATAAGGTACAGTGCCCAAATTCAACAGCAGAGATACCCCCGAGTCGCTTAGCAAGTATTCTAGATAGAGTGCCACAATATGACTTTTACGAAGGATCTTTAGATTATCCACCTTGCTCAGAATCTGTGATTTGGTTCGTGAATGCCGCTTCTTATCTTATTAGCGAAAAACTGGTAAGAATCTATATTTCTTGAAATTATGTACCAATATGAGTTCGAAATTTTACTTACTACTATCACTTTGTATTTGCATTTTTTTCAGGTAAATGGATTCAGGAAAATAAAGTTGGCCGAGGGAGACAAGTCGAATCTTAGACCTCCCCAGGCGTTAAACGATCGTCAACCTGAGAAAACATATAGTTATAATGGAAATGATGAGTAATTATTCATAACCGGCTGCGCTTGGGAAGGGTTTTCTGCAATTTTCCTCACCCTTGGACAAACGTCCCAGCAAATACGAGCGCCTCTAATAAAAATCCGGCTGCAGACGGTAGGGGGTAGATAGTATAGTTACGGGTTTCACATAAGCAAATTTCTAACAAGAATGTTAATGTAAGCAATTAAATGAAATAAAGTTTTTGGTTGAATCAATAATTTTTTTATTCCAAAATGTAATCTAGATCTAGGTTTTCGAGTAGCTGATTCTGATAGTGGGTAATAGTTGTATTTGTCCAACAGCAGTAATCCCTTAAAATTTTAGTTGTATGGGATGGTATCTTCTGTTCTATGTATGGATTTTTAAATTGAAACTTTTGAACATTTATAAAAAACATTTGAATGGGACAAGACGTTATGTTAAATTTTTCGTAGGTACAGTTTCCTTAGGTGAAAAATAATATAACATTATAAAATTGAAAATAAATTGTGCTCAAGTTAAGACTTTCTTAACATGCGCAGAAAAGCCCGTTTTTGCGATTGCGTTAACTGGACATTTTTTGAGAGAATTTGAAGATTTTGATGTAATTCGTAATTTGTGATTCAATGTTATAGAAAAATGAATATAAATAGATATACGTTAAAGAAATTAATATATTTGATTAAATTATTATTGTCAGCATTGATTAAATCGAAATAATTAAATCAATAAATAAATATAAAATAATGAAAAATTAATAAAATAAAAATAAAGCTTTAAAAATTTATTTATTTTTTCTTGCAGATTTATTCATTAATAAGGAGTTAAAAAACTGGCAAACTATATCTAAAATGTAATGGGATACATTAATCTCCAATAAATATTGAAATTTCTAAGATATCAAAAAGCCATTTTTCATTGCAGCTAAGAAACTTAAGCTTTTTTTCTTAAAATTTCTGAAAACTTGTGGTTACCAGTAATAAGAATATTAAATATGATTTTTTTAAATCACACATACAGATGAGAAGATACAAGAAGTTGTTATTCAATTTTTGTAGGAAAATGTACATCGAAATTCTACTAAAAATTAAAAATTGAATTTGTCTTCGCCAAAACAAAAACTCTTTTGATATCAAATAATCTAAACTGAGAATAAAAATAATTAGGAATACAATTATTTTAAAATTAGAAAATCACTTAACGAGAATAATTCTCGTTTTAATGAATTGGAAACCTGTGAAACTGAAGAGCATAAAATTAATTGGACAGAACAATTTAATAAATCGAAAATAACGTAGCTGTTAGTAACCAATCAATAAAGATTTTCAGGTTGAAATATATTGTATCTTTGAAGAAATAGTTGATTTTCTGACCGAAAAATTTCTTCAACCAGAAAATATGCATTTTCTACTCTAGAGATGAATTTTCAATCCAAAAGGAAGAATGTTGAAAAAAACCGTTGAATTGTCTACTTACGATCATATAGTTAAATTTTCAACCTAAAAAAATGCATTTTCAATTAAATTGTCAAATTTTTAAACAACTAATATTAAAATCCAACCTAAAACTCTTTTCAATTTTCAATCTACAACAAAAAAAGTTCATTTTCAACCAAGAAATATGACATTTCTACCATAAAAAATAAGATTTCAACAACTATTTGAACTGAACCATAAAAGAAGAATTTAAAGAAACATTGAATCCCCTACAGTAAAGACCAAAAAGACGACTTTTCATCAAAGCACGTAAATATAACATGAAATAATAAAGTTTTTAACTCATCAAGGATTAATTTTTCAAAAAAAAATGGAACAGTTGAATTTTCAGAAAAAAATTAATTTTTAACAAAAAAAAAAAAAGAATTTTCAACAAAGTATTTACATTTTCAACCAAAGAGATGAAATTTCCACTAAAATGATGAATCTTAAAAAACAAATAATGAATTTTCAACAGAAGGGATAAAAATTCAATTGAATAGTCGAATTTTCAACCAAAACAATTTATTTATTTAGGTCAAAAATAATACCACAGAAAAATAAAGAACTTCGATTAAACACAACAGTAAACCCTGACACGGAAATCTTTTAATCTCAAATCATCTAAACTACAAATTAAAAATTTCTGAATTTGTCAATTTTAAAGTCAAAATAGTCATATATAATTGATTACAAAGAAGCATTATCTTATTTGAATTAGTGTTATCATGTGTGGTTCAAAAGAAGACATTGTTTTAAAATCAGATATTGAAAACTGTAAAAATTTCAAAGAAGTAGCCTTCAAAATTAAATAAGTTAGAATTTGAAGCTGAAATATCACAAAATCTCCAAACATGAATGACTTTCGTTTCTTTCAAATTGAAAACTATCAAAAAAATTGCTTAAAGCGGGCGCCATGCGCCTACCAGTAAGGTGCCAAGCCCTTTTTTTTAGCTGGAAAAAGTGGCCACGTAACCCTGATAAACAAATTTCCTTTGAAAGCTATCAATCTTAAAAACTAAATTTATCCTCAGAGCATGAAAAACATAAATTTCTTGAACTTGAAATGTTCCCAGTACTAAAAATTAAATAATTTTGTATTTCAAATTTGAAAAATTTGACAATATCAAATCAGAAGCCAGTTTCACATCGTTCAATTACAAATAGGAATCTCCCAAAACTCAAGAATAGCAAAGTGAATGTACGTAAAAATTGCGTAATACTAGAGTACGAAAAATACTGCTTCTTTTAAATTTGTGAATAGTTTGAATTGAACGATTGAAAAATAAGAGAATTACGAGAAAATATTTTCAAATTCATAGGATCTCAAAACTGAACAATTTTAAACTTTTGCATTCGAAAATTAGACTTGGCTTTAGAATTATGTATTCCAAATATTTAAATTAGAATTTAAAAAAAAAGCATAAAAATTATGAGCAGGTACATTGAAGTGACTCGAAACAACACATTATTAGAGCTTCTAATCTGCTGGTGCTGATTAAAATGTTTTCAACAAAAAATTATTCTGAAACCTACAGCATGAAAACAAAATTATTTTGTTATGAAGTCTTCGGTAGTAAAATATTATTGAATATAAAATAGTTACGTTTTTTAAATCTTCAATTAAAATAATTTGAGTGTGAAGAACTTACATTGAGATATACATGTTACGTATTAGTAAGAGTCTTTCATAAAGAATGTGAAGGATAAGGTTAATGTCACTGGCCTCCAATGATGATATCACTAATTTTTAAATGCAACGAACTTCAAAAACGTGTGTAAATCTGAATTCACGACACAATGACGTGCATAATAAACTTCAAGAAAAAAAGATAGGAGTGATAACATTTAGACCTACATCAAGTCGTTTTTTCAAGAGCAAATACCTCTTTCCTGATACCAGCATTCGATTAATAGACAAATGAAGAAAATGTACAAGTCAATAAAAACTTAAAAATAAATTTTCAATCATTTTTCATTACACGTTTTCAGAACACGCAGCCTTTTGAAATGATTCAACGACACATGGTAGCGACTATTCTTTTCATTGTAATTTTACGAGCGAGTAAGTTAAATTTTGAAAACGTTTTTAAATACATTTTATAACTATTTTGTGAAGAAACGGAAAATTTCAATGTCACTTTTTCTTATTTGTGATTATGCAATTCCCTAGAAGATATAAATGTAAATGGATAGACGACAGAAAGATAATATGATTCATCAATAAATAATAAGCAGCATTAATTCTTAAAGAAATGTCCAGATAATAAAAGTAACAATTTAGGTGATGGCTTTTTGGAATAAAGCTTCACAATTTCTGTTTGTTTTTCGCAGATGCATTCAGTTATAAAGATGCTAAAAACTAGGGCAAGAAATGTCCACAGTCTAACGGAAAACATCAATCTCCAATAAAAATTTCTAATCTGAATGTTAATGTAAGTAATAAAATAAGATAAAGTCTTTGGTTGCATCAATAATTTTTTTTGAAACTATATCAAGTATTTATTTGTTAAAGATTTATCCTTTATACGTTAACAATCGAACCATTTGGTAGAAACTTCATATGTTTTGTTGAATATTCGTCCTTTCGCGTCGAAAATTCAATTTTTCTTTTAATTTAACTATGTGGTTAAGCTCATCATTTCTGGTAGAAAATTGCACTCTTTTATTAAAAATTCGTCCTTTTGTATTAAAAATTCATGTTTTATGGTAAAAATGTAATTTTTGTTAGTTAAAAGTGAACTTTTCTGTGACTTCGTATACAATACATGCAAATGTAATATAATTTTCTTTAATATACAATGCATATTAGGTAGAAAATATATTCATTTGTACTAATATAATTTTCGGGATTAAAATAAATATTTCGAACATTCAAGGAAACTATTTCGTTGACTCAAAGGATCTAGATTTGTTGAAATCTGATTAGTCCTGCAAAGAAATATTGATTTGTACAATGAGTTTCATTCTGCGAATATATCAGGATGCATTCAATTCAATTAATTTGTTTATACTTGAATCAAGTCTTTTGATTTGTTTCAATAAAAGAAACAATTATTTAATTCAAAAGAATATTACTTAAGTTAAACATATATTTATTTGATACAAAGAGTTGCTATATTCATACTAGTGAAGTATTTCTTAGATGAATAAAATATTTTGTTTACATAAATATGTATTTCTTTAGTCAAAGGAAATGTTCTATTTGATTGGCAAAATTGAATTACTTATAACAAATAAACATTTATTTATTTGGTTGAAAGAAATTTTTTTTGAATGTCGAATACGAACGAGACCATTCCAACAAATATTTCTTCCAATCAAAGAATTTTGTAATTTGTTTCAATTGAATACTTGTTAAGATTAAACTAATATGTTGTTAAGTTCAATATCAATCTTTTTGATTTTATATCAGCCGCCACTAATACTCCTGTATGCACTTAGAGGTCCCCAAGATACCTTTCGTTTAAAAGATAAAAAAAGTTCGAATTTTCATTTTTGCATTAAGAAATCATCCAAACTAACTAGTGTCATAATTTCCCCCAAACCTGTTGCGAAACCTATACATTATAAAAAATTTCATTTTTCACAAACTCTCTTGATTTATGTTTATAACAATTGTTATAAATAAAAATCCTCGATGTGCATGTTTGATTTTTTTTAAATTGTGTTATTAATCGTTGACACAAGATCAAACTTTTTAAGTTCAGGATATTTTCTCGTACGATGAGACATTATTAATGTACAGACTTTTCGGCAAAACATTTTTTATAAATCGACGCTCGATTGCATAATTGCAATTTTCTATAGAAACCTACAAAAATGTACAACTTCATGAAATTAGGAAAATCGAAAACAGAGTTCTGTTAAAAATTTTGAGATTTTGAGATTGCACGAAATTCTTATGTTGCTTGTCTTTGTACAAACAATCAGAAGGCTATATTTTTGAATTGGGTTTTCCATTTTTACAAACAGTTTTAAGTAAATTTATTTATTGGTATCAAGCAATAAGTTGCTTTCCACTACTAAATTAGCAAATCTTTCATTTTTTGCTCACTTTTGGCTAATCTATGTAAAATTTCACTAATAATCATATAAATTTTAACAATGTTTATTTAGAGAGATCTTCAAGTATCTTTTGCACGCGGAAGATAGGTATACAAACAAAATAAAGTTATGTAGGAACTCAAGTTCACACTTATTCAAGCTGATGATTATTCAAGACAACTAATTTTTATAAAGTTTGCTAAATAATTGGACTTTTTTATGGAAATGAAGTAAAATATAGAACCTGTGGACTGTAAACTCAACGGAACAAAGAAAGATAAGAATGTTAATTATAATTCAAGCTGGAATGTTCCAGTTGTTCATGTAGAAAAATATATATTACAATTGAAGTATGAACTTGTTTATTGCACTCGCGTATGCTTTAGGCCAAAAAAATATTTATTTGAAACAGTGGGATATTTTTTTTCTTTAAATATTTGAGAATTTAATGTGAGCAAATAGTTTATTCAGCCTATAAAACAGTTGGTTAACTTTAAAATACATTTCTTTCCATCAATTCATATTTCCTGAGACCAAAAAAATATTCATTCCCATTCCTGACACATTTATTTGGAACAATAAGTCAGTCATTTGGTTTGAAATGTATATTTCTGTCTTCAATGAATATTTAGTAAAAGTACAGAGTTTGTTAGCATGAGAAACAGCAAAGGTGAAATGCTATATGATATAGACGGGATAGTAGACGCTTTAAAAGACTCTTTTAAAGAACTATTAGGAGGTGAAGATATAGGACAACAAAACTGCGACATAGAACATAATGCATTAGAAAACCCAATTGAAAAAGTCTGTGTCACTGAGGTCCGAGACATAATTAAGAACTTAAAAAACGGTAAGGCTGCTGGCATAGACAGTATTAGTGCTGAAATGCTCAAATACGGTGGCGAGTACATACCTCACAGGTTGTGCGAATTAATAAATTTATGTATCGAGACGGGGAAAGTCCCAGACGATTGGAAAAAAGCGATTATCGTACCAACATACAAAAGAAAGGGAGATAAAAACAACTGCAGTAATTACAGAGGTATCAGCCTACTAAGTACCGTAAGTAAAATATACTCAAAAATACTTATTCGTAGGGTAATGGAAATCACAGAAGAAAAAATATGGGAAGTCCAAAGTGGATTTATGCCAGGAAGATCATGTACAGATCAGATATTTAGCCTAAGACAGATCACAGAAAAAAGCTTGAGAGTAGGAAAGAAAGTTTTCTGTGCATTTATTGACCTAGAAAAAGCATTTGACACGGTAAATAGAAGTAAACTTTGGGAAGTTCTTAAAGAATACGGAGTAAATGGAGGGCTCCTGCAAGCAATAAAAACAATATATACAGGCAGTAAAGCGAGCGTAAGGGTAAACGGGAAACTGAGTGACTGGTTCGATATTACGCAAGGCGTGAAACAAGGATGCGTTATGTCCTCGTGGCTATTTATCATATTCATGGATAAGTGTCTAAGAACTGCACTCTTCGACGAAGAAGGTGTAGATCTCCAAACAGTTAAGGTACGTGGGTTAGCTTTCGCAGATGACAAGATTGTTATGGCAGAATCAGCCGAGGACTTGCAAAGAATGTTGAATAAACTTCATACAAGCATGAAGGACATGGGACTCAAAATTAACGTAAATAAAACAAAAATCATGGTGTTTGAGGGAAAGAGTGAGAAAACAATGTGCAACATTGTCCTAAATGATGAAAGATTAGAACAAGTTGACAAGTACGTATATCTAGGTAGTCTATTCACTAGCGACGGAAAAATAGATGGGGAGTTAGATAGGCGCATAAATAAGGGTAAACAGGTTATCGGTAGAGCAGGGTCCATCCTAACAAATAAAAACATATCAAAAAAAGCTAAAATGGCCATACACAATTCTATATTCGTACCGACTGTACTATACGGTAGCGAGACATGGACATGTCAAGAAAAGGACAGGAGTAAAATTAACGCGATCGGCATGAAACCTCTGCGCATAATATGCGGGAAAACACTAATGGACAAAGTCCGAAACGAGACAATCCTCAAAGAATGTGGTGCAAAAGAGACAATAATTGACACATGGGAAAGAAATCAGTTAAGATGGTTCGGACATCTTGAAAGAATGAAAGATGAACGACTGACCAAACAAGTGTATAAAGGTAAAGTAAATGGCATAATGCCCAGAGGTAGACCGCCAAAAGAATGGTTAGAATCTGTAAATGAGACATTAATCCGTAGAGACATAAGAAGCCATAGGAACACAAGAGCTTGCATGAAAAAATGCATGGACGTGAAGGAAGCTAGAGTAGTATGCCAGGACAGAAAAGTGTGGCGACAAATAGTTTGTAAACAGAGTGACAGTAGAATGAATGACGCCTGAAACAAAGATCTTGGATACTAATGGGCCCAAGTGGAGAACCATACATAACAATTTTGTGAGGCTCTTCACTTGGGGTGATCGCTAGAGAGATTGATCAGCAACCTGGGTCGGAGCAGTGTTGCGGAGTAAACGTGTCATTTAAATAAATAACACGAGAATTCCAGATCAATCTAAAATATATATACCTAACACTTATATACCTATCCACCTCATACCTATTTTCCTACCTACCTTATACCTATATACCCATATACACACTACTATTCTCCAACCGAGCAAGTCACGCCTACCCCGAAAGGGAAATGGCTTAATGGTATAATAATAATAATAATAATTTCATCCGAAGAAATATTTTCCCCTGAAAAATGGGTCGTACTTCCAAATAAAAAAATGCTAACCTAATCCTATTCGAATTTCTTTGGCAGAATAACTTGGTAAATCATAAATTGTTCAATTAGGCTAAGAATCTTTAATAACTTGAGGTTATTTATTTTTTGTCATCTGATGTTCTGAATGTCTTTTTTGCAACGGGAAATAGTTCTTTTTTAAATTCAATCGATGAATAAATAAATAATTTTCAATAATTTAGATTCTTTTTCCCGACCAACAACTCGAAAAAATCATCTATTCGGGATGAAATTTACTGTTTTTCGGGCAACTTTTTTCAAATTCGAAATTTCCATTTTCAAAAACCTCTTTTAAATAGAAGTGTAAATACAGAGGCAAAAACTGTCTCTTTTAATAATTCTTACGTGAAATGAAATTTTTGAATGTTCATATTAGTTGAGTTTACCAATCCAAAATTTCATTCCACGCAAAAATTAGTCCGAAAATACAAAAGCCCAAGCTGGCTCGAAACCCCCAAACAGGCCGAAAGTTTAATTTGGGAAATTTTTTTATTTCCAGAGCTTTTGGATAATTTATGGTTAGTTCAAATATATTACCGCCAATAAAATAGCGCAGAGCAAGAAAACTCCACAGTAAAATAATGTTAAATTTTAAATAGTTATATTTTTTAAATTATCAACTAAAATGTTTCAATGTTTGCACAGCTTACATTTAAAATTGATAAATTAGAGATTGTTGAATTTTAAACGTCTAAACTCAAAATTATGTAATTACGAATCTTTTTATTACTTAGAGATCAAACTTTGCCATTTGTATTTTACTAGGTTAATATATAATTATGTAGTCTATATATATATATATATATATATATATATATATATATATATATATATGATTATTTTTGCATTATTATGTATTTTTTGAATAATATTAATGTTAGGCCTGTACAGGTGTTACATAATAATCGTCAGCCCGATACAAAAAACAAACGAACGAAAAATATACGTATTTAAAAATATTTTAGGATTACCACTAAAACTCTACGAAAAAAAATTCTGGTCATTTTCTGATTTTCTTCTGGTTCGTTAAAATGTGTACCGATAATTTCTCTGAAATCCAATTTTAAAAATTTAACTAATCACACATTTTCAATTTTGATAAAGCAATGACAAGCTTCCGTGTATACATGACATCATTAAATTATAACATAAATACATTATTTAAATATATTAAAACATTTGAAATTTAAAATCACAAAGGAGCTTCATCTTATTAGAATAAGTTTGATTATTCAGGGTTCAAAATTAGATATTGTTTTAAAATCACATCATACAATATTGTAAAAATTGCAAGGAAAAATTCAAAATAAATAAGTTGCCCGTTTGCGGTAGGTTTGCCTGGAGAAAAATAGGCCGAAAAAAATGACTTTTTTCGTTCAAAATAACGTCCAGCCCACAAATATTGACCGATTTGAACCAAAGAAAAATTTAAGAAAAAAGCTGGTAACATTTCTAAAATAGTTGTTGAACCTGATTTTTAAATTAAGCTTTCAGTTTTTTTTATAAATAAACAAATATGACGAAAAAAATGGCAATTTTTTCTATTTGACGTTCCTGGTGCTGGTCAATAACAGGGAAATTGTTGAAATCGCATAAGTTTCATAGAGTGACATTAATTGAAGATGTTCAAATATTATATAATAAACAAAAAACATTGGTTTCATCATAAACAAATTTATTAAACAAATTCATTAATCAGGCATATTTCGACAGAAAGAATCGTTTTTTTCTATGTCAATTTTTTTAATTAGGTACTTTATGATAATTTTAGCCAAATTAATAATTTTTTGATTATTCTTATGATTTATTAAAACAAATTCAATTTAAAAATAAACAGGCATTTGTCGACAGAAAAATTCGTTTTTTTTCGATGTGAACTTTTTAAATTAGGAACTTCATGATAATTTCAGCAAAATTTGTAATTTTTTTATCAATTTCATGAGTTTTTTAAACAAATTTGATAAACAAATGCATTATTGGGGCATTCGTCGAAGGAAAAATTCTGAAATACTTGAACTGAAAGGACTGAGATTGAAAAAAAAAATTTTTCGTCGACAAATGCCCAAATAATGCATATGTTTATTAAACTTGTTTATAACATCATAGAATTTATGAACTAAGTAAGAGTGTTAATGAAATCATCATTTAGTTCCCAATTAAAAAGACTGACATCGAAAAAAAAAACAATTTTTCGATCGACATATACCCGAATAATGCGTGTGTTTATCAAAGTTATTTTTGAAAAAATATAAAATATATCAACCAATTATGAATTTTGCTGAAATTATCATGAAGTTCCCAATTAAAAAGACTGACATCGAAAGAAATTAATTTTTCCTGCCACAGGTGCCAGAAGAATGCATTTGCCTAAAAAAATCATGAAATTTATAAACTTATCATGAATGTTGCTGAATTTATTATGAAGATCCCAAATAAAAAGTCTGACAGCGAAAAAAAAAGAATTTTTCCGTGGAGAGATGCCCCAATAATGCATTTGTTTAAAAATATCATAGAATTGATAAAAAAATTATGAATTTTGCTGAACTTATCATGAAGTTCCTAATTAAAAAAGTTGACATCGAAAAAACGAATTTTTCTCTCGACAAATGCCTGATTAATGCATTTGTTTCCTAAATTTGTTTGAAGAATTATACAATTTATCAATTCATTATAAGCGTTGCTGAAATTGTCATCAAGTTCCCAACTGAAAGGACTGGTATTGAAAGAAAAAAAATTTTCTGTCGACAAATGCCCGAGTAATGCATTTGTTTGAAAAAATCATAAGAATAATCAGCAAATTATGACTTTTGTTAAAATTATCACAAAGTTCATAATTAAAAAAATTCACATAGAAAAAAACAAATTTTTCTGTCGAAAAATGCCCGCTTAATGCATTCGTTTATTAAATTTGTTCATAATCTAAACAATTACAATCTTAAGGGAAATTTTTTTTATTATAATATTGTTTCCATCTCACATCCTTTCAACAAATAATTTGTCCATACAAATTTTTTTTGCTTATTATATAGTATTGAAACTTCTTCAACCAATGTCGAACCAACCAAAAAAATCTGCCCGCTTCGCGGGCACATTCTCATGGCGCGCTTCGCGCGCGGCTCGCTTCGCTCGCAAGTTTGAGCGCGCCTAGGGCGCGCGCCTGTTGGATCTCGCGCTTCGCGCTCGATCATATATTTATCTCGCGCTTCGCGCTCGATTATGTATTCACCTCGCGCTACGCGCTCGGGCGTATTTGCATCGCGCTTTACGCTCGGCTCCTCTAGATTTTTGAACTTCGTGTTCGACTTCGATGAAAAGAAAAAGTTTGTTTGCAAATATTATGAAATTATCAAAACCTCTACATGTTAAGTGATTGTTAAATTTGTTTTTATTTTAAACTGAAAAGGAACTTTATTTACTCAAGGTTCTATCGACCTTAAGGAACACATTCTCATCCAGACACTCGCGCTTCGCGCTCGATATTTGATTTGAAAATCATTTGAACCGTATGATAGAAACAAAAAAGTTTGAGCGTACTTACGGCGTGCGATTTGGTAAATACACTGAGCGCGCACTTTGTGCTTCGTGTTATATGTTCTTCATATACAAATTACTAAATTGGTATTTGATTTCAAATTAAAAGTAATGATATAATTCAGGCGACAAATTTTATTAGTTAACATTTTATTTTAGCTTGTGCCGTTTATCAAAAAAGTTAATTTTTTCATTTTGAATATATTCTTACCACAAAAATTGATTACGGGTTTGTAAGTCTTTTTTAAATGCACAATTTTTGTTCATTCATATGTTTTCGTACCTTGCATTGTTTTTTCAAAAATTTGATTTTTTTTACTGTCAATGTTATTTTCACGAATAAAACAAAAACCACGCATCCTATCGAAACGTGAGTCACAATAAATTTGTACCTCTTTCTTGGATGAACAAATTTTGTTTCAGTCATTTTTTCGTAGCTGGTAATATTAGTCTGAAAATTTGATCTTTCTATTTTCAATGCTGTTTTTTACGAATAAAACAAAAACTGCGCGTCATATCAAAAAGTGAATGATAAGAAATTTGTAGATCTTTTTTAGGTGCACAATTTTGGTAAGATGATCTTTTCTGGTATCTTGCATAGTTTGACAGCAAAATGGCTTTTTTGATTTTTCATTAATTTTTTGTGCGATCAAAATTTGAATTTTTTATTTTTCAAAAAATTCAAAAAGTTGTTATGAAAATATTATAGGGTGTTCAAAAAGCAACGTTTTCCTCCTCTTGACTTTTTTCCATATCGTGCGTTTTTCGGCTTAAAATGTTCATTTTCGTTTGTTTTTTGGAATTTTGAAAATGCTATAACTCCAGTAATTTTTGTTTTATCACGAAAAGTCATAAGAATATTTTGTTCGTCATTTTGCGTACTACTAATAACCGTACATAGAATTTTCAAATCTTCCAAAAAAGTGGTCTCAAAAATTTTCAAAATGTGCTCACTTTTTGGATTTTCATCCAAAATAGCTGGTTAACGAACTCGTTCTCTATTTTTCGGCCATAAAAAAGTGTGCCAAAGCTTAATCAAATCTGATCATTTTTTCGAAAGTTATCGTGGCTACAGACAGACAGACAGACAGACAGACAGACAGACAGACAGACAGACTGACAGACAGACAGACAGACAGACAGACTACAGACTACAGACAGACAGACACCTTGGTAAAAATCGTTTTTTCTAGCTCAGGGGGTCTCAAAACGTGGAGATTTGATGAAAACCGACTATGTCAAATTTTACATAAAACCAATACCTTCTCATTAGAATGAGAATGTAAAAAAAAAAAATACAATATACAATTTTCTTGTTATTTACGAGCACCAGGAACGTCAAATAGACAAAATGGCAATTTTTTTCTTCATATTTGTTTACTTATAAAAAAATTAAAAGCCTAATTCAAAAATCAGGCTTGACAACTCTCTTAGAAATCTTATCAGCTTTCTTTTAAAATGTTTCTTGTCCAAATCGGTCAATATTTGTGGGCCATACAACATTTTGAACCAGAAAAATAATTTTTTTTCCCACTGTAGGGCAGACGGATGGAGGGATCCATAACTTCGAAGCATAGAAAACTGAAATTCCTCAAATTTAAAATGTTTCCACTACGAAAAATTAAATAATTAAAAATTTAGAATGTTTTAGGTTTTAAAATATCAAATCAGGAGCCAGCTTCACATTGTGGAATTTGGAATTGCAGACTCCCAAAACTGAAGAATAGCAAACTACGGCACGTAAGATTTTAAGAATTCTGAAAGTACGAAGAACGCTACAAGAGACAATTATTTTAAAACCTATTGATCAAGAACAAAATTACTTTTTGTAAAGTCTTTGATAGTCAAATACTATTGATTTTTGACTAGTTGTATTATCAAAATCTGTAATCAAATTTTTGTTTGAGTATAAAGAGTTTACATTTACAAACGCTTTCGAATTGAGATTATTATAGGTTAAGAATAGTACATTTTCATTGAAAAATGTACTAAGTAAGAAGAGACTTTCATGAAGAATGTGAAGGTTAAAGTCAATGTCAGTGACTCAATGTGAGTGAGCTCCACTGATGATATCCCTAAATTTTGAATGCGACGCACTTTAGAAACGTGTGCAAAGTAAATTTAGGCCACAAGCACATGCATATTAAATTCTAAAAAAACAAGATAAGAGTCATAAGACTCTCTGCCTATATATCGTCGTTCTCTCAAAAGACAATTCTTCTTTCCGGATACCAGCATACAATTGAAACACTTTACAATTTACTCACATCACCACTGATCATTCAACCGAATCAATAAAGAAGTAAGAGTTTGAAATTCAATCGAAAACTACATTTTCAATAACATTTCTTCATTTGGTTTTAGAATACGCATGATCTCAAAATGATCCAGCGACACCTGATTGCGACTATTCTTCTCAGTGTCATTTTACGAGCGAGTAAGTTGAATTTTTTAAAACCTTTTTAATACATTTTATACTTTTTTTGTGAATGAAGGGAACATTCTGATGTGATTTTTTGTGATTTGTGAAGATGAAATTTTCTAGATAATCTACATGTAAAGAGTTACATATAAGAAAGGTAATATGTTTCATTAATTACCAATTGACATCATTAATTCTAAAAAAAAATGATACAAATAATAAAAGTTACAATTTAGGTAATGGGATCTTGCAATGAAGCTATACAATTTTTGTTTCTTTTATGCAGATTCATTCAGTTATAAAGATGCTAAAAACTGGGGCAAAAAATATCACAAATGTGATGGAAGGCTTCAAGATCCCATAATCATAAAGCTATCTATGGCGCATGATTTTGAAGCATGCGATGAACCACTGAAATTTACAGACTTTAAAAAAATACCAACCAAAATGACCATAAAGAATACTGGTCACACTGGTATAAAACTTTAATTATTTTAATTCATGAATTTAATTTTGCTTTATTTTATTTTATACAATCTCTACTTTTCCCATAATACAGTGGAAATAAAAGCTGATTGGCCTGGAAAACCTCCAAGGTTTTCTGGCGGACCCCTTAATGGGACTTACGTATTTGAAAAAACCACATTCCATTGGGCGAAAAAAGGGGTAAATGTCGCAAAAGTTTTTATTACTCTTTAAATTTGAATTATTTAAATTTTGCTAATCGTACCAGTGACATTTTACTAATTAAATTTAAAAAAACAAATAGAAAAGTTTATTTAAGAAACGCGGAATCGTAGCATTCTGAAATTCACTAACACAATGAGAGTGCAATATTGTGAAACTTGTTAACAGGCTACGTGAAACACTAGAATTATTTACACACCTCTTTTTACCTGACTCATTCAAGGTTTCGAATAATTCCACAAAATCTCGATTTCCTATCGACAACAATGCCATTCCAATCGTGAAATGATAAAATATTACTCTTTTATATGTCAACAATTTGGTTTATAAATCAATTATTGGAATTTTAACTGATTTGAATTTAATGAGTAATTAATCAAAACATTACTGAAGATCATAGTAATAATAATAATAATTTTAATTGCACGAATAAAAAGTGGGTTGAAGAGACGAGTGACTTTCCTGATCCTGAATTTGGAGGCCCGATGTAAGTCAAAAATACTCTCCGCTATCTTGAGTGTCGCTAACACTGACAAAGCGTTCGATATTAAATTTAATATATTCATTTTTTTCCAGTACGGTAGATCTGGAGATGAAATTGTTTTTTCATAGACAAGATTTGAAATCATTTGAGGAAGCTCTATCACAAAAGGACGGTCTTGCAATTTTTAAAGTGTTGATTTGGGTAAGAAGTGCATATTAATTCGTTCAAACACTTTCTTTCAATAAGTAGTTATTTATTACTTATAAGAAATGGTACATGAATATTATTTCAGAAAAACAGAAAATAAGAAAAGCAGGGGTGATTATGTGAATATTTCATATTTATCCCATATTTTCCACTTCTGGTTTACGAATTTATCATTGTTTTTTTTTTTCAAAGAGTTATGAGGTTTGAAATTAAAATCAAAGAGAACTGACGTGAATTTAGGGAACGTGAAAGAGGAAATAAAAGTGAAAGAGTAACTTAATCATAACAGTAAAGTACAAATTTCAAAAATAATAAATTTATTTTGTTGTATTTTATTGTAGTTTCAATATACTACTAGAATCCACATAAAATTAAATCTACGAGAGTTTACAACTACAAGAATCTAGAGAAATTAACAGGTTTTATGGCCCAAAATTTGTTGTTTTTTTTTTGCTTTAGGATGATATTATAGGTAGGGCTTCTATGTTTAAACTTGAGCTTCCTATTTCGAAAAACATATATATTCATAGGAAATTTCTTAACGTAATGTTTGAATATATAGGTATTTAGGAAAATTTGGAAACATGAGTTATTTGATGTTTAAGTACGATTTTTATCATTTACTATTCTACCATTCATTGAACGTTGACACATTATCTCTTTCCTTTTTTAATAGATATCATTCATAGATGCTAATTTTAAATGATTTCATTGTGATAGTCTGAATATTTTTAATCCTAGGTCGAAAAAGACCAATTTCTCATTTGGATAACCTGTCAATTCCAGGAGATGTTCTTTCTTATAAACCCTCGTAGAAAATTGAAACTACCATAAAATAAAACAATATACAAATAAAGTACAAAATTTGTCCGAATAATAGATGAGTATTGTGATTTCAAGTAATTTTTGCTGTAATGTATTAAATTTATTTGCAGGTTCCTGTAAAAAAAGTTCCACACTTAACAGCTGAGCTCGGATCTGACGATCCCGTACATTTGCTTGACAACCTGGAAGAAAGCTTACATAAGGTGCATTTCCCAAATTCAACAGCAATGATGACCCCGATTCCTTTAGTAAGTGTTCTACGAGATGATTTGCCACCACTTATGTTTTACAGAGGCTCTTTAGATTATCCACCTTGCACGGAAACTGTGGCTTGGTTCATAAATGATTCTGCACGTTCTACTACTAAAAACGTGGTAAGAATCTATATTTCTTGAAAATATATGCAAAAATTATTGCGAAATTGCATTCACTACTGTCATTTTGTATTCGTACTTTCTTTTTCAGCTAAATGCATTCAGGAAAATAAAGTTGGCAGATGAAGACGTGTCGAATGTTAGACCTTCCCAGGCTTCAAACAATCGTACAATTTTGAGGGTATTACCTTCTTAAAGGAACTAAATTTCCGTAACCGGCTGCGCTCGGGAAAGGTTTTCTGCAGTTTCCCTTTCCCTTGGCCAAACTTTCAAGCGAATGCGAGCGTCTCTTATAAAATTTCGGCTGCAGACGATATGGGGTAGTTAGTATGGTTATGGGTTTTTTTTTATTTGCATTCTAACAAAAATGTAAGTATGTGTAATAAAATAAAATAAAGTGTTTGGTTGCATAAATAATTTTTCTCTTTAAGTTATTTCGAGTGTTTGTATGAAGATATCAGTTGCTGTCCGCTATTGAATTAGGAAATATCCCAACTAATCGAATTATTAATTTTCTAATAATATTTAGTTGCTCAATTTTTGCCTAATCGAATCTGTAAGACATCCGTAGTAATTATTCAAGCTTCACTAATTTTGATTTAGAGAACTCAAAGTATCTTTTGCATATGAAGAAAAGCTATACTATTAGAATTATCCTGAATAGGCATAATTAATTAATACGTTGATTCATATTGATCCTACATTGATACGTTGTAATTTGTAGATTCTAAAATATTCTCATTATTCTTAACTTTGTTTAAACAATCAGAGCGCAACATTCAAAGAAAGAAAAAAAGACTACTATCCGCTCACTTTACGAAGGCCCCTGCAAAACAGTTGCACATTTTTGTAATTTACTCGTAAAAGAAAAGTCACATGAAAACACAGCTAATACCCTGATAAAGTTCACCTTATTGTGCATAAGAAAACTCTTTATTTGTTCATGTGCAAAAATAAGTTTGAAAAATATCCTCAGCGAAAAGATGAAAACCATGGTTTTTCGCGTCACACTGTCGTTGTTTGATTTTCAATTACATCTTTGAAATAAACAATGTAAAAAAATCGAAAAAAATCAAATGGATGCTTTCATATTTTAACCATACATACGTGAAAACGAAATTTCCAAAAATAAAAACAATTAACGTGAAATGCTTTTGATGGTGACTGTGCTATCTCTCGTAATGTACCAAGTAGATAATAAGCTACTTAAGCTACTACTACTATAAGATAATAGCTTTTTGTCTTACGCAAAAGATACTTCATTGCCTCTCTAAATCAAAATTGTTGAAGCCTAACTAATTACTATTAAAATTTCACGGATTATCTCAGCGAAAAGAGGCCACTTAAGATTACTAGAAAATTACTATATCGGATTAACCAAGATATACTTTATAATATTCAACCACCTAACGTTAAAAATTAAAATGGTAGAATTTTGAAATATTTTTTCCTAAAAGTAGAATGAAGACAAAAATGTTGTACAATCCGAAGGCTAAGATATTTAATAACGAATAAAATGATTTTATGGTATCAAAAATTAATTTTCGTATGTCCATATAACCCGATTATGTAACATTATCTACTTGATTAAAGTTTTTAGAAGGAAATATTGTAAAACAAACACGTTATTGATCAAAAGCGGAAAAATAAGAATCATTTACACATTTTTATTACTTACGATAAAAATACTTCCTCTTCTGCATGTGCACTTACTAGTGCTTTCTCAAATAGTCAAAGCTGCCACCTTGAATGATTGTTAAATTTGAAAACTTTATGAATTTAGGAATAGTCCCATTTTGGAATTTTCAAATAAAAGGCTTTTTCAATGAAGCTTATATTTTAATTATAATTGTACTTTTAATTTCAAGAAATTTAAAAATCCTAAATTTAAGTCGTCATAAATTCGTATTGTGAAATTTAAAGAAACTTTATAGTGTGCATTATATTTATTTCCTTTAATCTTTTTGGAAATACGTGATCATAGCCGGAACTTACCTGAAACAAAAAAGAAAACAAGTTCTCAATTAATATTCATAAAAATGATTTTTTTAAATTCAAAAATAGTAGATTTTTTTCTATCAACTAAAAAAATTGCCAGAAAGAAGAAGCATTTGAAGGTGACTGTGCTATCTCTCGTAATGTACGTAGCAGAGAGTTATGTTTCAGCTCAAATTGTTTGAAAAATGTCAGCAAATGCAATCGAATAATAATGAGAAATGGGAAACTTGAAACCTATTAGTTAATAACAAATACTCCTGGAAGACTGATAAATGGTAGTGTGGGTGTGACGGCACAGTGGAATACCACAGCTAAAGAGTATGTTCATTGAAAAAAGATAGCTACTGCACGAAAAGCCATTGAAAATCAAACTTTTAAAGTTTAAAGTTCAAATACACCTGATTGCGACTATTCTTCTCAGTGTAATTTCACGAGCAAGTGAGTTGAATTTCGTAAAAGCTTTTTAATATATTCTATCATTTTCTTGTGAAGGAAGAAACATTCAGATGTGTTTTTTTGTGATTTGTGATGATGTAATTTTTTATTTTCTATTTTATAATTGTCAATTATCTAAAATATAACTCTCTACTTAGTAGAGAGTTATGTTTTAGCTTAAATTTCTTGAAAAATTTTAGGAAATGCAATCGAATAATAATGAGAAATGAGAAACTTGAAACCTATTAGTTAATAAGAAACAATCCTGGAAGACTGATAAATGGTAGTGTGGGTGTGAGGACAGAGCGCTATACCATAGCTAAAGATTATGCTCATTGAAAAAAGATAACTCCTCCACGAAAAGCCATTGGAAATGAAAGTATCCTTTTCCTCTTTCTCGAACTACCATTCGCACTACCATTAATCGGACTTCCGGGATTTTTTGGTTATGAATAACAGGTTTCAAAATTGTCATTCCTAATTATTATTCGATTGCATTTTACAAAACTTTCCAAGCAATTCATCTCAAAATATAAATATCTACTACATATATTACGAGAGACAGCTCGGTTATCTTCAAATGCATTTTACGTTATTTGTTATTAATGTATTAAAGCTTCGGTTTCACGCATGTATATTCATAATATGACAGCATTTATATGATTTCTTACAAATTCTTTACATTTTTCAGTTCGAAAATGTCTTCGAAAGTCAAGCAACGACAGAGTGACGCAAAATATCCACGGATTTTATCTTTTCGAAGATGGTATTTCCGAAATCAATAATAAGGTAAGCTTCATCATGCTATAAGCTATGTTGTCATGTAATATTTCTTTTACAAGTCAATTACAAAAATGACCAGCTGTTTTGCAGGGACCTTTGTGAAGTGAACGGATACTAGGTCACATTAAAATTTTTTTAATATGGCTTTTTTATTGTATCAATAAAGTTGAAAATGTTACACCATTGCTTTGTTTTATGAAACTATTCTATTTCTCACGTTTGTCATGTTTATAACTTTTTTGAAATTATTATATACAGTTCCGAAATATACTTCTGTAAGCACATTTTTGTGAATTTTTTATTAATGCCTGACACAAAGTAAATGTTTACTCCCGTGAGAGTTTCTCGTACGGCGAGCTATTATTTATTTACAGCCTTATAAACTTTTTTTCTATAAATCCCTACTCCCCTACATGTCACAGTTTTCAAATTATCAATAAATGTGCTGTCGCAATGATAAGTGGCATTGCAAATATATTTAACTCACTGCCTATTGTGCTAAAACTTATGAATATTATACGTTAAGCCTAAAAAATATATATCAAACTCAGTGGTGTAATGATCATAAAATGACAGGAAAAAGTCGAATCTCGGTCAGGTGATTGCAAGGAGCTTGATTTTTTTTAGATATGTTCCCTAATTATGAATATGTTATAAAATGGTTATAAGCAAACACAACTTTGGCATAAAACATAAAAAAATTTATTATCTCTTAACATTTTTTCTGTATGATATAATGTCTGCCTAAGGCATCTAAGTAATATACAAATATGATGTAGATATTTTATATGCTTCTTAGCAATAGATTTCGTGAAACAACTGTGCAGATATGTAATTTTTGTTAACAAATTATTTCTTCGTCAGCAATGCTAAAAACGATTTTTTATTTTACCTATTTTTTGAATAATAAAATCAATTGAACAAAAACTTCAGGGACCTTCACGTGCTTACAGAAGCGTTAATGGCGATTTGATTATTTAAAGAAATATTTCTTTGGCATTTACGAACCCAAGTTCGATTCCTTCTACGAACTACTTTATTGAACTTGGGCATGATTTAAGCCTAACAAATATTTATTTGAATCAGTGGAATATTTGTATTGCTTCAGACATTCAAGAATTTCATTTAGAAAAATAGTTTTGCAAGCATATGAAACATTTGCTTGACAGCACATTTTTATGAAAGTGTAATAAAATAAAATAAAATTATTACAATTCATAATATGCATTGGTATTAAAACATACTTATTTTCATTATCTCCTTTTCATAATTCAAAAATGTGCGCATTCTTGAAAAAAAAGAATTGTATTATTAAACATTTTGGTGCTACTTGTATCGTTTTCCATAATTTTTTTTTTATTTTCAATGTTATTTTTACTTTTTGAACCTAAAATACGCATCGTAGCTTAAATTAATTCAACAAAAATTTGTAGATACAAATTGATGTACATAACAAAAAATTAGTTAGCACTCATGTCATTTTGGGATTCCAAACTTTGGCGCTTATGGCCTTTTTCCGTGGGTTTGCCTGAAAAAAAAGGACGAACCGGCGGACAAATGGACAGTTCAATAACTTGGAACATTGGAAAACGGAAATTCCTTAGATATAAAATGTTCCCAGTACTAAAAATGGAATAATTTTGAATTTTTATAATTTCAGAATATCAAATCAGGAGCCAGCTTCACATTGTGCAATTTTGAATTGCAAACTCCCAAAATTAAAGAATAGCAAATTGTAGCATGTAAAAATTTAAGAATTCTGGAAGTACTAGAAACACTGCACAGTTTTAAATTTTGAATAGGTAGATCTGAACAATTAGAAATTGAAAGAATTCCAAACTTTTATTTAGAATCCTAAAGAAAACATGAAAATGATGACCAGGTACATTAGAGTGGCTGTAAGAAAGACATGAGAGCATCTTATTTGCTGATACGTTGGAGATGACTAATGTTTATTGACCCATGTTCTCAACAAAAAATTTCAACAGACAATTGTAAAGATTTGAAAAAAGTAACCTTCAAAATTAAATAAGTTAGAATTTTAAGCCTGAAAAATTAGAAAAACGTCAAAGGAGAATTAATTGTTTTTTTAATTGAAAACTATCAGAAATTAAATAATTTTTTTTAAAGCATTTAATCTTTACAAATTTAACCAAAGAACGAGAAACAAAAATTCTTTCAATTTTACTAGAAATGTACAATATCAAATCAGAAGTCAGCTTGACATTGTGCAATTTTGAAATGGAAACCTCTAAACCTGAAAAAGATCAAATTTTATGAACGTAAAAGTTTGAGCACGAGGATCCTGAATAGGGGTATTTAAAAAAAAGTTTTAAAAAATTCAATTCAAAAAAATTTAAAAAAAGGGGTATTTAAAAAAATCTCGACTTTCATTTTTGATTTTTTCGTTCCTTTTGGTTTACAAATAAACCATGAGGATGGAAAAATGAATCGGATGATATTTAGAGGTCGCCCATCGCGAATTTATCTGCTTTTATAGAAAAATCAATTTTTCTGGAAAACGGCTGACTGTGACGCACAATTTATATTCAATAAAAAACATGCGGCTCATTGAAATAAATACTTTCTGCTCGAATTTTTCATTTAGTTATCTTTATTTGAGGGGATATGACTGTATAAGTAAAAAAACACTGTGAATAAAGAATACTTATTTTAATTAGACGCATCTTTTTTATTCTGTATAGTTTTGCTTTATGATCTGCTGTTTTCATAAAAAATTAATTTTTCTGCAAAAATAGACAAATTCGCGAAAAGCGACCTCTGAATATTATTCGATATAATTAACAATTCACGTGTTTTTAACCAGAAACGAAAAAGAAAATCGAAAATGAAAGTTGAGATTTGGTCTACTTTTTTCAAACCTGCCTAATCCTGAACAGTGTAATTAATTTAGAATTTTGTTTGATAAACGCCTCTTTTGTGCATTCTAGCAAAATATGTTTGCACAAGTAGGAGATAATTCATTTCGAAAATAACATTCCTTTTCACAAACGTGTTGCAACCTACAGAATAAAAACAGAATTATTTATTTATGAAGTTTTCCACAGTCAAATTATGTTATATTTTGAATGGTTGTATTTATAGGAGCCTTAATTAAAAATTTATAATATTAGCACCGCTTATATATACAATCAATAATTCAAAATAATTCAATTTCAAAAGTTTTAAATTTTTACAATTATCCAAGCATTAAAAATTATTATTTGCTAATTGGAAAATGTACGATGTAAGACAAATTAAGAGATTTGAGGTTCCAAATTTGCAAACTAAACCCTGCAGGATGAAACCATCTTTAATTTTTTAACTTTAAAATCTATAATAATTGGTTACTGTATAAGTATGTAGTCTATTTGTCAGAAACCCCAACTAAATCTAAATTTCTCACAAGGATGCACGATAATAAGTTTTTATTTAAATTATTTAATACGATTATTTTTGTATTATTATTTTTTTATTAACATTAACGTTACACCTGTACAGGTGTTGAAAATAGTTAGCCTCATATTAAAAAAGAATAAAGAAAAATATATATATTTCAAAATATAAACTCTGTATATCTAAATTAGAAAAATTCAAGTAATTATTTACTAACTACTACTTTTTTTTACTAACTAATTAATTATTTGGCACATAGGTCCTTCAAAAATTTTCAACTTTGACGTTTTGCCCTCGTTGAGAAATTTTTAATCTTTGGAAAATGCCTTTGAATCTTTTAAAATATCGTGAAATATTCGAAATCTCTGGAAGATTTTGAGATCTTTTGAATATTCCTTCAAATATTTAAAAATACGCTATAAACTTTTAAAAATTTGGAATAGCTTTAAATTATTATTTAAATCTATTCAAAATTCCTTGGAACCTTTTGAAAAAACCTGTGGTATTGCAAATACTTTTAAATATGTATAAATCCCTTGCAACATTTTAAAGCTATCATACATTCCTTTGAATTTTTAAAAATGCACTTAAATATTCAAAATTCATTCAGCAAAGTGAGTTTCGTGACTATATCTTAAAATTTTCAACAAGATAGTTACATTTTTAACAAAGTAGCTGGATTTAAAAAAAATTTGATTGAATTGAAAAATATGTTAAAAAAACTGAAGGAAATTCCAATGAATTCAAGATAAATAAAAAGAATTGAGGATACGTTAATATAGTAATTCAGTGTGAATTCCGAATGAATGCCGCAAAGAATTAGTTAAAATCCTTCGAAATCTCTTAAAATTATTCAGATGAATTGAACATTCCCTTGCATGTTTTAAAATACCCTACAATATCTCCAATCCTTAGAAATCCTCTGAAGCTTTTTAAAGTTCCTAAAAATTTATTGGAATTTTAAAAAATACCCTAAAATCTTCAAAATCCATAGAAATTACTTTAAATTCTTGTAATCTATTAAAAATCTTCTAGGATATTTCAAATCATTAGAAAACAAACTCTAATTTAAAATAAAAAATTATTCAATTATAACAAAAAAGGCGAACTTATGAACTGAATAGTTGAATACTTAGCCAAGATTAATCAAATTTCTATCAGACAGTTGCATTTTTAACCAAAAAGGATGAACTTCCTGAAAAAAGATGAATATTCTAAAAAAATAAATAAATTTTTCATTGCAAAAAATTAATTCTCAACCCATGAAATAGAATTTTGCACAAAATGGTTGAGTTTTTAACTAGGGAGATGAATATTCTGATGTCGCTCATCGCAAATTTGTCTGTTTTCATAGAAAAAGCAATTTTCTCAGCTGATTATAATGCAAAAACTATATAGAGTAAAATAGACGTGGCTTCATGCCCTTATGGCCAGAAACGTTTTCCATATCAAAACATTTCAAAAAATTCAAGATTTCTAACAAAAAACTCTATTTATTTATGTTGCATGTGGAATATTCGAGGGTTGGTTTTACCCTTTTAAACCAAATATCTGCAAAAAAAACAACATGAACGATAAAACAATAAGAGACTTACAAAAAAGTATTTACAAATTGTTAATTTTTAAAATCAAACATTTTCACTTATTTTAAAACCTACATAATAAAAACAGAATTATTCTTTTATGATGCCATTCACATTCAAATATTATTAAATTTCAAATAGTTCTATTTTTTATTTCTTCGATTACAATTTTTTCAAGTTTATAGAACTTACATGTACAATGAACGTATTAGATATTCCTAAATTTAAAACGCCTGATATTTAAATTATCAATTCTAAAGTGAAAATTAATTAGTATCGTATAAATTCAATATGAAATCATCTAAACATTAGAAATAGAACTTGTTCATTGAAAAATATGGGAAATAAGGCTAGTAAAAGACTTGAGGTTCAGGCAACTAAATAGTTGAATTTTCTATCAAAATCATGAATTTTCAACCAAGAAGAATTATTTTCCGCCAAGCAGGATCAAATTTTCAAAAAAATACATAAGCTTTCAACCAAATAATTAAATTTCCTACTAAAAACATAAATTTTCAACCAGGTGGTTGAATTTTTAAATGAATAAAATAAACCATCAACTGAAAACGGCAAAGTTAAATTTTCAGTTAACAAAACTAATTTTCAAATAAAAAAAAACGAATTTTTAACGAAATTGTTGGATTCTCAACTGCAGAGATGAATCTTCAATAAAAAATTAAATGAATTTTCAACAAAACTGATTTCTGTTTCACAAACTAATTTAATTTGGAAACAAATAGTTGAATTTTTTAACAACTAAGATAGTTTTTGAACAAAGATATAATAGTAGACTTTTCAACCAGAGAGAATGAAATTTTACACAACAATAGTCAGATTTTCATATTGGTCTCTATTAATTCAGTTCGTATTTGAGGGAGGAAACGGGAAAAAGGAGAAGAAGATTAAGATTTTGAAAACTAGGGAAAAAGAGAAATTTTATCAAAAAAAGCAAAGAGTGAAATGGGGGAAAAAGATTGTGAAGTCTGGAATATGAAAACTATTTTCAAATTCATTAAGGTAACTTTTCTTGAAAACAACTGATCATAAGGCAAAATTAAGAAAAAGGTTAAAATATTTTTAAGTAGTTGGGAAGCCACTCATATAAACCTGTAAATTAGAGACCTTTCAGTAATTAGAATAGATAACTAAGGCTTCTTTACAACAATTACAACAAATACTTATAACGAAGACCTATACAGAAAAGATGCTCATTTTAATTACACCTTTTTTTTTATTTGGTATTATTTTCCGGTACGATCTGCTGTTTTCAAACAAAAAAAAACAAAAAAAATTTCCGCTACAAATAGACAAAATCGCGATGAGCGAATTTAATTTGGAATCGTATGAGAGACGCCTTTTTTCTGCGCTCTAGAAAAATATGTTTGAAAAAATTATTATTTTCGTAATCTGAATATTATCATGGATTTGGTGCGAGGTAATTTATTACTAATATAACCCTCTTTTGAACAAACAACTATTTTAAATCCTACAAAATAAAAACAGAATTATTTATTTATAAGGGCTTCCACATTCAAATTATGTTATATTTTGAATATTTATTTTTTTTTAAATATTTATTTAAAAATGGTTAATGTTTGCACAACTTACACTTACAATCTACAAATTAGAAATTGTTTGATTTGAAACCTATACATTTTAAATTGTGTAATTATCAAGTCCCAACTGTTAAAGTTCAAACTCATTAAATTTAAAATTTACGAAGCATTAAAAATGGTAATTCGTAATTGGAACAAGTAGACAGTAAGACAAGCAAGAGACTCTAGGATGAACATTTTTTAATTAAATCCTGAAGGATCAAACCATTTTTCGTTTTCGGGCTTTAGAATCTATAATAATTACATGATCCTTTTGAGAATACGTAAAGAGATTTTTGCTTTAGTTTTATTTCAAATAGAATCGAGCTAGCTTTTTATTATTTGAAGATCAAAAGTTGCCATTCCTATTTCACCAAGGCTATTAAGATTGTCCACCTTGCTCGGAATCTCTGACTTGATTATTATATAATTATGTAGTCTATATGTCAGAAATCCTTGTTAAAATCTATATTTCTTGAAAGTATAGACGAAAATAGGTTTTTATTTTATTATTTGCTATGATTATTGTTGTATTACTTTGTATTATTTTTTATAATAATAATGTGAGGCATTTGAAGATGTAAAACAATCGTCAGCCCAAAACAAAAAACGAACCAAGGAGAAAACATAGAATTAAAAATATTTCAGGATGACCATTAAACTCTACGAAAAAAAATTCCTGGTCATTCCCCAGGTTTTTTTCTGGTATGCAAAAATGTTTTTCTGTCATCTTTCCCAATCTGAATCAGAAAAATTGAACTTATCGCTAATTTCCAACTTTGTTAAAATTATAAAAACCCTCAGTCTGCAAATGACGCAGCCAAAAGCTAACATTGTACAACGTCCAAGCAGGCTATTATATTATTATTATTATCGATTAGCGATTCGAACTCGAAAGTTCATCGCCTCATCTACCCGAAACCGCCACACATCTCTATCCTAACCATCCTCCATCCAGTTTAAGTAATCATGTCCTAGTTCTTTTAGATCATCCCTTACATTTTTCTCCCATCTGATTCTCGGTCTGCCTAGAGGTCTCTTACCAATCGGTTTCCCTCTTAAAACTTGCGCCACTGTTCTTTCATTGCCCATTCTTGCTACATGCCCCGCCCATCTTAATTTACGCGCTTCCATTACTCTATTAATATTTGCTGACCCGTAGAGAGCGTGCAGCTCATCATTATGCAGTTTTCTCCACTCGCCGGTCTCTTCGTCCCTTTTTGGACCATAGATTTTTCTAAGTACTTTATTCTCGAAAACTCTAAACCTATTCTCTTCTCCTTTCGTCAGCGCCCACGTTTCACACCCGTACATGACGACCGGCATTATTATCGTTTTGTAAATTCTTACTTTGATGTTTCTAGATAGCGATCGCGATTTTAGTAGCGTGTTTGCTGCATAATAGCACCCATTGCCAGCGTGTAGCCGCGCATTGATTTCCGTTTTAATCTTATTTTCGCTAGTTATAATAGACCCGAGGTATTTAAACTCGTTAACCCTTTCGAATTTCATATTTCCGGCCATTAGATCCCCGTCTTGATTACTTTGTCCGGACCTGACGACGGTCATATATTTTGTCTTCGATTCGCTAACTTCCAAGCCAATCTCTTTGGCTTTTGCGATCAAGATTTCTGCATTTTTAGCTACCGTTTCTTTATCATCCCCTAGTACGTCGAGATCATCCGCATATCCAAGAATTTGTATTACCCCATTGAGGGTAGCACCGGTCGGATTCGCCTGCACTTGCCTAACCACGTATTCTAAAACTAAGTTAAAAAGGACGCACGAAAGTGCATCGCCCTGTTTCAGGCCATCGCGGATCGAAAACTCTTCAGATAAACTACCGTTTACGCGTATTCTACCCTTACTGCCGCTTAAGCAAATTTCGATAAGTCTAACCAATTTTCTTGGCACACCCAAGAACTCTAGGATCCAGTACATTCGCGCGCGTATAATAGAGTCGTAAGCTTTTTTAAAATCGATAAATAGCTGATGTACTGCTTCTTTAAATTCCCATTTCTTTTCTAACAGTTGTCTAATTGTAAACATTTGATCGCTTGTAGATCGGTTTCGGCGGAATCCACACTGGTAATCCCCAATGATTTCCTCGGCAAAAGGAGTTAGTCTACTTAGGATAACATTAGACAGGATCTTGTAGCACGAAGGCACAAGTGAAATTCCCCGATAGTTGTTACAGTTAGTTTTATCGCCTTTTTTAAAGATGGGAATAATGATAGAGGTATTCCATTCTTCCGGCATGCGTTCTGTTTTCCAAACTGCGCGTATCAATTTACAAATTTGCCTTGTGAGGCAAGGGCCTCCATTTTTTATCAGTTCTGACGGTAGGTCATCGATGCCCGCGGCTTTGTTATTTTTCAACTTCTT
>CAKNYM010045496.1:41596-54464 GCA_932195095.1 Andricus curvator
TCCCGTCTATATCATATAGCATTTCACCTTTGCTGTTTCTCATGCTAGCAAACTCTGTACTTTTACTTTCCTTCAACTGTTTATATAGTAGTTTCATTATTCCTCCAAAACCGTTTTGTATTTTGTTCTCTTCTTCTGTTCTGATTTTTTCTTTACTCTCCTTGACTAGCCGTTTCATTTTCCTCTTTTTGTCTTTGTAATCATTTTTGAGTCTATTTCTCTCCTCATCGCTAAGACCTGTCATGTTTAATGTTCTCTTGTGCGCTTTTTTCTTTTCTCGCTGGGCTGCTTGAATTTCATCATTCCACCATGCATCACCAGACTTTCTTCCTACCACTGCCGTACCACACACTTCAATTGCCGTTTTAACAATGGTATCCCGTAATAAAGCCCACGCGCCCTCTATATCTTTATTGCTCGTAAGCGTTTCCCAAGTTGCCCTATCTATGCGTTCGCTTAACTTATTTTGAAACTCTATTCGCACTTCCGGTTTCTGTAAATTTTCAATCTTTATTCGAGTTTGTTTCGTTTTTTCTGTTCTCTTTCTTTTCCATCCCCGGCCTAAGTTTATTTTAGAGATTAAAAGATAATGATCGGTATTGCATTCGGAACCCCTCATGACTCTTGTATCTTTGACTAGTTCTCTTAGTCTTTCATCCGCAATAACGAAGTCAATTACACTGCGATTATTTCCTTTACACCAAGTGTACGTGTGGATCATTTTATGTCGAAACCAAGTATTGGTAATAAATAGGCCCTTTTCTAAGCATAAACTAACTAATTTTTCCCCGTTATAATTTTTTCTTGGATCCCCAAATTTACCTAGTACCCTTTCTGTATCAGTATCCTGACGTTGAACGCCGACCCATCCGTTCATATCTCCTAGCAGAATTATTCTTTCACCTGGATCGCAAGTACTTATTGTGTCATTTAAAGTGTCCCAGAAAGCGTCTTTGACTTCTCGCGGCTCACTGTCAACTGGGGCGTAGCACGCTATGATAAATAACCTTCTGATTCCTACCTTCATTCTAGCCCACAACAATCTGGGAGATACAAAATCATGATCTTTGAGATGCTGTCTTGCTTTTTTATTCATAATTAAACCGATCCCTTGACTACGATTTGATTCACTACCTACTCCTGACCATATTTCAAAACCGCCTTTTAACACCCCATTTTCTATGTTTCTACTTTCGCAACCCTTTTTCTTCGTCTCAGGTACACATAAAATATCTAGTTTCCTTGCGTGCATAGTTTCTCGTAGTTCTCTTATTTTAAGGTCATTCACTCCTCTAGCATTCCATACACCCAGTCTCCATTCATCGCCTGAAATTCGACCTTTACGTTTACCGTGTGTATGCATTTTGTCGATCCAAGTTTCAGTCCATTCCGAGGCTACTTTATTGTTTGTATTATTCATGTTTAGATTGTACACCCAACTATCACCTTTATGCGCGAAAATTTGTTTTGCGAGCCGAAATCATGTCCAAGTTAAGTGATTATTCGTCGTGCGGTGGATAGTCTATCTGTAACGTCAGTCCCACCAATACTTCTGTTACTGTGTGTGTGGGGGGGGGGAGGTGAGGACAGAGAAAGGAAACCGAGAGTCTCAATTGGTTGGTGATTTATGCTGAGAAGGTTACCAGCCTTCAGCAGCATTGTATTTGATAGGAGTTAATATGTGCCCAAAGCCGAATTAATTTACAAATTTGCCTTGTGAGGCAAGGGCCTCCATTTTTTATCAGTTCTGACGGTAGGTCGTCGATGCCCGCGGCTTTGTTATTTTTTAACTTCTTTATGGCCATTTCTATTTCTATATCAGTAGGATCATCAATTAATAGATCAACAGTGTGGATTTCACCGAGATTACCTTCAACGGGGTCTTCGCGTACATTTAATAACTTATCGAAATAGTTTTTCCATAAATTCAGTCTCTCTGTCGCCATTTTCGTCCCTCATTACTTCCGTTCTACTTTGAAAGCCTTTCCTTATAAAATTGATTCCCCTGTACATCTCACGCGGGTTATTTTGTTTATTATGCGTTTCTATTGCTAGTATTTTATTCTTTTCGCACTCTCTTTTCTTGGATCTATAAAGCCTATTTGTACTTTTACTAATCTCGAGATACTTCTTATGTGTTTGATCGCACTTATTTTGTAAACTAATTAGTTTGGCCTTCCGACGTTTTTGAAACCAAAGTTTGCACTCTTCGTCAAACCATGGTTTGCTTTTGGTTACTTTCTTTAAACCTATAGTAAGTTTCGCGGCTGTCTTTATCGCCTTTTTCATATTGCTCCACAGGGTTTCCGAGTCCTCCACGTAATTATCGTTATCGTCTCTCTGTTCTTGGAGAGCGTCGAAACTATTAGAGATCTCAACTTGATAATTTAATATTTCTGTTGGTGTTTTAAACTTATCTATATTGAAACGAACTGTTGGCTCTGTGCGGCTTCTTTTGTTACTTAACGCTAGCCTAGATCTTAGTTTTACCATCACGAGAAAGTGGTCTGAATTTAAATCCGCTCCCCTGCACGATCTTATATCGAGAATGTTTGTATGACGTCTTCTGTCAATTAGAACGTGATCAATCTGATTGCGAGTGTTACCATCTGGTGATGTCCAGGTGGCCTTATGTATATTTTTATGCTTGAAAATGTGCTTTTGACAACGAGGTTCTTTGAAGCTGCAAAGTTTATTACTCTAGTCCCATTATCATTACTGACGTCATGCAAACTTTCCGACCCTATTGTAGGCCTATACATCGGTTCTTTTCCAATTTTCGCGTTGAAATCTCCCAATACTATTTTTGCGTCATACGTTGAGAACTTGTCAAAAACCTGTTCGATTGTTCCGTAAAAAAGATCCTTAGCATCTTCGTCTTTGTCCTCGGTGGGGCAGTGCACGTTGATCCACACCTGTTTGCTGAAATTACCCTTTAGTACAATATATGATAACCGATCGTTAATGAATTGAATGTCGATAACCGCTTGCGAAATTCGTTTATTAATGAGAAAACCGGTTCCCAGTCTGAACCCCTTAGCTCCCCCATAGTGAAAAGTATAGTCATCCTTAGAAATTGACGCGAAATCGCCCGGCCAGCAGGTTTCTTGAAGTGCTATTAAGTCAGTATCGTATTCGATTGCTATCTCGATGAGTTCGCTAAATCCGCCAGTATTTAGACTACGCGCGTTCAGAGTTCCCACCCTTAGAAATTTTACTTTTGTTTTTTGTTGTTGCAAGTTAGCCATGGTAGTTTCGTGGAAATCCGCACGTTAGGATCCTATTCCGATCGTAGGTGAGTCCACCGTCCCAGAAGTGATAACCCCCATACCTCTCTGGGTCTAAGTATGGGAGCTTTCCGACTTTGACAAGGACCGTGTCAACTTGTCGTCAGACACATTACATTTTCATCCTCGTATCCTAACATCCCCCTGCAAGGCAGCGCGCCTACTGGCATCAATACCCCTCTGGCCCTGTGCAGGCGAATCATTCCACACATCCCTTGCGGGCAGTGTCATCGCTGCGGTGTCCAATGGGGTAGCAGGATTTTTCCCTTACAAGATTTTTAGTTTTGGTTCGGGTATAGTTTCTAGGTGGATACATGCTGCACCTCGGCTTGCCAGAACCCACCCACTGCGTATGAACGCGAATGGGTGGGTCCTCCCAAGCCATGGTTGTCGTGTACCTATTTTCTACCAGTGCTGAGTTCACCAAACACACGACTGGTTCCTATCGGCTGTCCACGACTGCTTATTCTTGTATTCGCAGCTAACCTTAGGGGCTGTTCAGCCTCACGGGCCGTTCCTCTATCCGCAACCTGAAGACGCGCTACGTAGTGGTGACAGGAAACCCACCGAGCAGCCAAGCAGGCTATGTCACCTCAAAATTAGAGAAAAGAACTTCTTACACACTTAATCTACTTCACTTTCGTCTATTCACGTTGAAAATAATTTCACAGGAAATGATGAAATTCGAATAAACACAACAGCACACATGACACGACACTCTTCTGATTTCGAATCATCTAAACTAAAAATTAAAACTTTTGAAATTTGTAAACTCTAAACTCAAAATAATAATGTATAATATATCACAGATAAATTTTAAAATTTCTAATGGTTCTGAATAAATGCCTGAAAGTTAAGAGACTAGAACAAAATTTTTTCGAATTTATAAGTTGTCAAAACTTAGCCATATCAATCTTGAGTACTAGAAAATTAGGCTTTTTAAGAATTTTGAATTTCAAACTTTTAAATTAGAATCCTCGAGAAAACATAAAAAATATGAGCAGGTGAATTAGAGTGGCTTGAGAAAACAAATCATTAGAGCTTCTTACTAGCTGATGCGTAGGAGATAATTCGTGTCTAACAGACCCTTGTTTTCAATAAAAACAATTACTTTCAAAACTATAGAATAAATATATATAATTGTTCTTCAACGAAGTCAACCACAGTCAAATATGTTTACGGAACTTACACCTAAAATTAATTATTTCAAATTTTTAAAATTGCAAACGGCTTAAATTTAAATGATTAAATTTCGAAGTGTAAATTATCCAAATACAGAGGCTTCCAATACGAGATAATCAAAGCATACAAAATAGTATTTTTTCGTTGAAAAATTTACTAAGAGTTGCCAGTTTTGTTTTGAAAAAATGTTGACCGGAAATCTGTACAAATTTGGATTAAAAAAAAATAACTGGTAACTCATTGTTAACATTATGAAAACAATTAGAAGCCTTGCTGTCTACCTGACGCAGTTCTATGGTAATATTGTGAAACTCGTGAATAGCTTACGTTACCTTAAAATGAAAAAAATAGAACTATTTACACACTGAATCCATTTCACCCGAGTTTATTTGCGTTATAAATAATGCTACAGAAAGACTACGAAATTGTTCAAAAAATAACAGAAAATCTAATACAGAAATCTTATAATTTCGAATCTTCTAAACTAAAAATTAAAACATGTGAAATTTAAAACCACAAAGGAGCTTTCTCTAATTTGAATAAGTTTCATCTTGCGAGAATGAGATTCGTTTCTCTTAAATTAGAAACCATGAAAAATTGTCAAAGCAGCGCGACACGCCTAAAAAAGGGGTTTTGTAGCATATAAAGTCGTTACTAAAGCCGTTAAAATCTTTTTGTTGGTCCTGCTTCTGTGAAAAATTTTGGCTCTTAGACCCTTTGGGAATTTTCAACCATGGCGGTTTTGCCCTTTTGTTCTTCAACTTCTTTACTCAAAAATTACATCTTTTATCTGATTATGCATTTCAAATTTTAAAATTATAATCCTAGAGAAAACATAAAAATTATGAGCGGCTACATTAAAATTGCTCGGAATGACACATTATCAGAGCTTCTTAACTGCTGATGCGTAAGAGATTATTCATGTAGACCATGATGATTCATTATAGACCCATGTTTTCAACAAACAATTGTTCTAAAACCTACTAAATGAAAACAGATTTATTATTTCATGAAGTCTCCGATAGTGATATATTAATAATTTTGAACAGTTATATTTCTAAAGTTTTCATTTAGAATTTTTAAAAGTTAAAGGAACATACTAACGCTTCAAATTTAAGATTATTGTGGGTTAAAATAGTCACTTCTCATTAAAAAATGTACCAAGTGAGAAGAGTCTTTCATGAAGAACGTGAAGGTTAAAGACAATGTCAGTTTTTTCTCCGGGAAATGTGTGCCAGATTCTAAAAACAAGATAAGAGCCATAAGACCCTTGGCCTATATAAAGTCGTTTTTTCAAGAGCGCATTCTTCTTTCCGGATACCAGCATTTGATTAGTAGACTTTACAATTCACTCATTGCACCGCTGGATCTTCAAGAGAATCAAGAAAGAAGTAAGACTTTAAATTTTAATCTGAAAATACATTTTTAATACTTCTTCTTTGTATGATTTCAGAATATGCAGGATTTTAAAATTATCCACCGACACCTGATAGCGACTATTATTTTCAGTGTCATTTTACGAGCGGGTAAGTGAAATTTAAATAATTTTTTTATGAAGAAATGAAAAATGTTGATGTAATTTTTTGTAATTTGCGGTCATGTAATTTCCCAGAAAATATAAATTCAAACAGATACACATCTGAGAGTTTATCTGTTTCATCAATAAACAATAAGCAGCATTATTTCTTAAAGAAATATACAGAAAATCAAAGTTACAAATCAGGTAATGGCTTATTGCAATAAAGCTTCATACAATGTTTGTCTGTTTTTTGCAGATGCATTTAGTTATAAACATGCTGAAAACTGGGGGGAAAACTATCCAGATTGCAAAGGAAAAAACCAATCTCCCATTAAGTTAAAAACGAATGGTCTTCCAAAAATTAATCAAAAATTGAGACTTAAAGACTTTGATAAATCACCAATAAAAATGACAATGAAAAATACTGGCCACACAGGTATTGAAAATTAATTACTCTAATTTATGAATTCATTTCTGCTTCATTTTATTTGATACATTTTTTACTTTTCTGATACAACAGTGGAAATAAAAGCTGATTGGTCTGAAAAACCTCCGAGATTTACTGGTGGACCCCTTAATGGGACTTACGTATTTGAAAAAATCACTCTTCACTGGGCCCGAAAAGCGGTAAATGTTAAAAAGTTTTTAATACTCTCTCCATTTCAATTAATGAAATTTCGCTCATTGTACCAGTGATATTTTACTACTTAAATTTAAAAAAAGAAACAAATAGTAAAGTTTTAAAAAAAAGTGGAATCTTAACATTTTTAGCTTTATTGACACAGTGAGAATGCAATATTGTGAAGCTTGTGAACAGGCTATGTGGAAACACTAGAATTATTTTCACACCGACCTATTTCATCTTACTAATTCAAAATAAAAAAAATTTCACAAAATCTCTATTTCATATTAGTCTTTTGTTAGTAAGAAATTCGATTAACGAATCACTAAGTGAATTGTTCATGCAATTCAAATTTAGTGAGCAATTAGGGAAACCATTACTGTTCATCATGATAATGATAATAATTTTTATTTCAATCGCACAAATAAAAAGTGGGCTGAGGAAACAGACTATGATCCTACGTGGGGAAGCGAGCCTGTGTAAGTCAAAAATGCTCTCTTGATATTTATGTTATCGCTAACAGTGACAAAAACGTTTGATAATAAATTTCATATATTTATCTTTATTCAGTAAGGTGGATATGGAGATGCACCTGTTTTTTTATAAAAAAGATTTGAAATCATTTGAGAAAGCTGAATCACAAAATGACGGTCTTGCAGTATTTCAAATGTGGTTTGTTGTAAGTACGAAATACTATACGAATATTGTATTGACCAAACGAAAAATTAGAAAATGAGAAGGCGATTCTATAGCTTTTTCGAATTTATCTCCACTTTCACTTTTACCGATATTACTTTGTTTTTCTAAGAGTTTTCAAGATTAAAATTCAAAGAAAAAGTATTGATGTTGATTTCGAAAAAATTAAAAAGGCGGTGCAAGTGAAAAAGTTGCCTAATTTACCTGTAGAAGTGAAATATTTTAACCGAAAAGTGAACAAAAGTTTAATAATGATTATTATATTTTAATATTTCACCATTCCTTCAACGTTTGACCATATAAGCTTTTTGCAATAAATATCATTCGCAGATCTTAATTTAAAATTATCTTATTGCAAAATTCTAAATATTTGTCATCCTAGGTCGAGAAAGAATAATTTCGTATTTGCAAAACATGCCAATTTCTGTACATTTTCGTAGTTGTGGATTTTTATAAATTTTTGTGAAGAATTGAACTACCATAAAATAAAACAATGTACAAAAAAGGTACAAAATTTATTCAAACAATTGATAAAATTTGTACTTTCGTGTAATTTTCACTGCGATATATTAAATTTATTTGTAGGTTTCTGCAAAAAAGTTTGTAGTTTTTTGTACTTTTTTGTAAAAGTAATTTTTGACAAGTGTTTTTCTTTATCCAAAATCCTATATTATTGATAGATCCTTGAAATTTTAGACCACCGATGACAATTCCGTAAATGTCTATGACAAGCTGGTAGACCCCTTACATGAGGTGCAATCCCCAAATTCAACAGCAACGGTACCCCCGATGGCATTCGCACAATATTTAGAAGATGAGCAGTTTCCATTTGTATTTTACAAAGGCTCGTTAGATTATCCACCTTGCTCGGAATCTGTGAATTGGTTCATAAAAAAACCTTATATTCTTATTCCCAAAAACGTGGTAAGTATCTATATTTTTTGAAAATATGTACGAAAATGAGTGGGAAAATTTATTTACTACTATTGTCTTGTATATGTATTTTTCCTTTCAGCTAAATGCATTGAGGAAAATAAAGTTGGCCGAGGGAGACGTGTCGAATATTAGACCTTTCCAGGCGTTAAACGGACGTCATGTTAAGAATGTGTATAATTATCCACAGCAGAAGGATATGCAGTAAATTCGGTAACCGGCTGCGCTCGGGAAAGGTTTTCTGCAGTTTTCCTTACCCTTGGCCAAACGTCCAAGCAAATGCGAGCGCCTTCAATAAAAGTCCGGCTGCAGACGGTATAGGGTAGATAGTATGGTTATGGGTTTTTTTATACGCAAATTTTCTAATAAGAATGTTAATGTATCTAATAAAATAAAGTCTGTTTCCTTATCAATGATTTTTTTCTTTGAGTTATTTTAAGTATACTGTATTTGCTTAGCACTAGTAAGTTCTCAAGATTTCAGTTTGATCGGATAATATTGCATGTTCTGTTTTTTTTAAGTTCAAATTTTTGAAAATTGATTAAAAACATTCCCATTGGGCAACAAATTATTTGGAATTTTTCGTGAGTACATTTTCTTTGGGCAAATAATAATATAAAATCATAAATTGGAAAATAAATTGTGTTCGAGTTAGGACTTTCTTAAAATGTGCAGAAAAACCAGTTTTTTGGATTGTGTTAGCAGCTTTTTTTTTTGTGGAATAAAAAGGGAAATTGAGTTTAAATAAATTGAAAGACTCATCTAATTGATCAAATATTTCGATTTGTGCTTGTAAATAAATTCAATATTTGAAATTCATAAGATTCCAGTTTTAAAATAGAATGCTTTAATTTAACGAAACTAGTTCTAAAGGTAAAGAAAATGATGAAAAGATACTGAGAATAAATATTTTCAAATGTTGGTCGATAAAATGATCAATCAATATAGACAAAAAAATCGGTGTGACATTAAGAAGAACGAGCATAAATCTTGAAAAACATTCGTCAATTCAAATTTTTCAATCTTTGCAGAGCTTATACATGTATTTAAAATTAATTAATTACGAATTGTTGAATTTTAAACGTTCAAATTTTAGGTTGTGTAATTACTGAGTTAAAATTGTTCAATTTAAAACGCTTTCAATTTCGTTCGAGGTTGAACATTTTCAAAATAAATCCTGAAGAATGAAACCATTTTTAATTGTTTAACTTCAAAATCTGTAATAAGTACGCGGCCTTTTAAGAAGGCATTAAACGATTTTATCTTCAAGTTTAGTTTACATAGAATTGAGCTTATAATTAACCGATATAATTATGTATAGTCCATATATATCAAAAAGCAGGTTGAAGTATATACTTCGTGAAAGTATGCACAAAAATAAGTTTGTATTTTATTATTTACATGTATTTGGAAATATGTTAGGATGACGACCAAAAATCTACAACAAAAATTCCGGTCATTTTCCGGTTTTCTTCTCGTTCGAAAAAATGTTGATCGGGAATCTTTCTTTTAATCAGAAAAATTTAACTGATTACTTATCCTCAACTTTATAAGAACAATAAAAAGACTTATTTGCAAAAAGGACGCAGACGGAAGATAATATTGTGAAACTTGTCAACAGGTTTATCACTTCAAAATTGGAAAAAAACAAGATAATTTATACACTAATCTATTTCACCTTAGTTTATTTATTTCGAATAAAATTCCACAGGAGCAGTACGAAATTTTTTGAAATAAGCAGCGAACGTGACACATTAATCTTCTAACATCGAATCATCTAACTAAGAATTAAGACATTCGAATTTTGTCAATTTTAAATTCAAAATAATCATGTATAATTTATTACAAAGGAACTTTATCTATTTCAATAAGCTTCATCATGTGAGGTTCAAACTAAGACACTGTTTCAAAATCACACATTCAAAATTTTGAAAATTTCAAAGAAGTAGCCTTGAAAATTAAATAATTCAGAACTTCGAGCCTGAAAAATTAGAAAATCTTCAAACGAAAATTAATTTCATTTTTTTTAAATTGATGATTCCGAAAGACGTACGGACACCCGACCAAAACCATAGAAGTTTCTGTCCGGGAAAACAAAAATTTTTAAAAACGATATGTATATAGAAGCATTCAATCTTAAAAAATTTATTTGCAGAGCATGGAATAGAAAAAATTCCCCTAATTTCAAATGTTCCCACTACCAAAAATGGAATAATTTAGAATTTTAAGTTTTCAGAATCATAAAATATCACAATCATAAATATCATAGCCACGCTGAAAAAACCAGTTCTCGTCATTTCACTGAAGTTAAGCAGCGTTGGGCGCGGTTAGTACTTGGATGGGTGACCATTCGAGAATACTGTGCGCTGTTGGCATATTATGGGTGTGGTGAGCCCAAACTTGTAGTTATTTATAACTACAAGAAAACTTTCAACCTAGAAACACTACCCGAATCGGATAGTGTCACGCCTACCCTGAAAGGGAAATGGCTTAATGGTATACATTCGAATTGAACGATTTAAAATTAAGAGAGTTACAAAGAAATATTTCTAAATGTATAGGCATTCAAAACTGAACAATTACAAAACTGAGTACTCGAAAATTATACTTGTTTAGAATTATGTATTCAAAACGTTCAAATTAGAATCTTAGGAAGAAAATAAAAATTATGAGCAGGTACATACATTAGAGTGGTTCGGTAAAACACATTATTAGAGATCCTTATTTGCTGATGCGTAAGAGATTATTCATCATGAAAGAAGTGCCTACATTTAAATCTAAGAGTACATTTTTTATAATGTTCCTTCATATGATTTTAGAAGATGCAGGATTTAAAAATGATGAAGCGAAACTTTATAGTGACTATTCTTTTAAGTATCATTCTACGAGATGCTAAAAACTGGGGCAAAAAATATCCAGAATGTAATGGGAAACATCAATCTCCAATAATTTTAACACACAGTGGCGATACTGATTTTACAAAAATCAATCAAACACTGAGACGTACAGATTTTCGTAAGTTGCCAACAAAAATGACCCTAAAGAATACTGGTCACACTGTTATTTGACTTAAATAATTTAAATTTATTAATTTATTTCTGCTTCATTTTATATTATACATTTTCCTTTATCATTCCTATAATACAATGGAAATTAAAGCTGGTCGATCCTTTCATGAGAATTATGTTTGAAAGAGCCACTTTCCTTTGGGCCCAAAAAGGGGTAAATATTCACACAAAAATTTAATAACTATTTTTACTAATTGAAATTTAGTAAGTAATTAATGGAACTATTACTAAAGATCCCAATAATAATTAATTTTTATGTTAACCGCTCGAATAAAAAGTGGGTGCAGTTTGCGGTTGAATCTTTACTAACAGCGGACGAACTTGCCTAAGTCAAAAATGCTTTCTTGATGTTTTCATTGCCACTAACATTGACGAAACGTTCGATATTGGATGTCATAATCATTTTTGTTGATTAGGGTGGAAATGGAAATGCACCTGTTTTTTTATAGAACAGATGTGAAATCATTTGAGAAAGATCAATCACATAAGGATGGTCTTGCAGTATTCAAAGTGGAAATCTATGTAAGTATGAAATACTACAAAAATATTGCATTGAACAAACTGAAAATAAGAAAATGAGGGGGCTATTACATAATCTTATGTTACATAATCTTGAATTAATTAGTTGAATTCTTTAATTTATTATTCCCATAACTACCATAGCCTAATGTGCCTCGGGAAGTGAATAAAAGTTCCTAGTTTCTAACCGAAAAAGTCATGAGAAGTGACATATATGCACTAGTAATGTGAATTTAATTGTTTCCTTAATTTAAAAGTCTTTCAAAGAATTGGATTCATAAAATTAGAAAGAAAAAATCAAGGTAAATTCAAAAGAATTTAAACAATCTAATTCATTTAAGTGAACTTGGAACAAATTTAGAGGAATTCAAGGGAAATTAAAAAGATTTGATGAAACTCATGAAAACTCAAGCTCGATTAAAAAAAAAATTAAGTGAATTGAAGAACATGAGAAAATATGCACAATTTTATTGAATTTAGTATGTTTAAAATCAGTTTAGAAAATTTGCCAAGAGAATTCGAAAGAATTCAAAAAAAGAATGATGATATTTTCTTTTGTCTATTATTCGGAATAATTTAGTACTTTTTTATATTGTTGCATTTCATTAATGCTTGAATTTCCTACCAGAATTCACAAAAAGCACATCTACAAGAATTTGCAACTTAAAGAATATTTGGAAATTTACAGGTTTTACAGCCAAGACGTTCTTTTTTTCTTAGGATGATAAATGTTTAGAATATTGCAATTTAATAATTTTACACTAAAATCTGCAAACAATCATTATTACAGAAAAGAATTATATGTTTAAACTTACGTTTGATTTGTTTTAAAAAAATATATATTTATAGAATAGCTTCAAACATAGTGTTTAGATATATTTCAAATAGTTTAAAATTTAATTTTGTTGTTTTTTAATAACGATTATTATCTTTTATTATTCTGAAATTAATTTAATTTCTAAATATAGAATATTTGTTTGTAATAGATATCATTCCTGCTTGGTGGGTTTCCTGTCACCACTACGTAGCGCGTCCTCAGGTT